>VUQS01032839.1:0-10159 GCA_015108495.1 Heterochromis multidens
ACTAGTTAAAGTTAAGGTGACATTTTGGTGGAGCAAGGGAGTCTGGACTGAATGTCCCAGGCTTGGATAATAAACAGATAATATGCTGAGAATTGCTAGCTAATATTTACATATAGCAAGGTTAGGAAGCGAGGTGTTTTTCTTTCTCTGTCTTTTTCCAGGAAAAGGAGCAGATGCAAGACCGAGGTCAGATATGGACGACGACTGGGAGAAGATCGAATCGGGAGATCCCAAGACCAGCTGCGCCGTTTCAGGAAGAAGACAGTCATAATAATAATTTGTTTTGAATGTAGTATAAAAACTGTGGCATCCATTTTGGGAGCTGTCTCTTTTTGGTGAGCGGACCGCCCGTTCGCAGAAAGAGGTCCAGCGCTGTAACTTGTACTCTGAACTGCTCAAAAGAATTAAAACTTTTTAAAGACAGTCACTCTCCTGTATTCCTTAAGAAAGAAAACGAACACGACCCAACACTATTCCTGTGCAGTGTGTTGCAATGATTTGCAAATAATGTTAAGTTTGACTTAATTTAAAAAAAATTAATCAAAATTTTAATTTGAATTAAATATTTTGTTAAATTTAAAAAATAGTATAAAAACAGATGTTGAAACTGGGGAAATAGTTTTTTTGTTTTGTTTTTTGTGTATCTGCTTATTGTAATTTGATACCAGTAACATGTTCCAAGAAAAAAAAAAAAGAGCCATGGCAATGACTCTGTTGCATCACCTCTTCTTTTACCAACACTTTTGTAAGCCATTCAACAGCATGGGTCTGCTATGGAGCCATGCTTTTGTAGCTTTATCTGTCCTGTTAACATTATTAATGGGTTTTAGATTGGTACTTTACTAAGTATCTGATTAATAGTCAACGTAAGTATCAGCTTTATTGGGCATCCCTAGTTGTAATGGACGAGGAAAGAATTATTCGTCCCCCTGTGAAAAGTGCTGTTAAACAGAGCAAGGAATTTTTCACAAACATCCAAACATCCAAGTTTTATTTTGGATGTTTACATTATTTTACTTTGCACACAGAAACAAAATCATTTCACAAAAACAACCACAGGTCAAAATTATTAGCCCCCCTGATGCTAATAGTCAATTGTGTATCATGTTTGCTGAATAACAGCCTGCAGTCAGTTGATGTAGTTTTCAACAAGTCTCACACACGTCTCCTGAGCAATTCCAGCTCATTCTTCTTTAGCAAGTCTCTCAAGCTCATCCAGATTTGATGGTCTTCTGGCATGGAGTTCTTCAGTTCACCCCACAGATTTTCAGTAAGATTCAAGTCAGGGCTTTGTGCAGGCCAGTCAATAACGTTCACTTTGGTCTTCTGGAGGTAGTTCTTCACCAGGAGTGACGTATGTTTTGGGTTGTTGTCATGTTGGAAGACAAAGCATATTATCAGCATAATACTCCCACCACCATGTTTCACTGTGATGGTGTTCTTTGGGTTGTACACCTCACCCTTCTTTTTCCAAACATAAGCAGTGTTTTTATGTCCAAAGAGCTCTAGTTTCATCTCATCTGACCAAAGAACAGACTTCCAGTATGGATAATCTTTCTCCATGTTGACCATACTTCAGTCTGGCTTGAAGGTGTCTCTCCTGCAGAAGTGGAGTTTTTCTCGGTTTGCCACCTTGCAGTCCATTGCTGTGCAGGGTTCTGGTGATTGTCTTCTTTGTGACTACAATTCCTGACTTGGCTAAGTCATTCACTAGTGTGTTGGCAGTTGTTCTGGTATCTTTAGACACATCTCTCATTAGTTTTCTTTCCAGAGTCTTTGAAATCTTAGCTTCCTACCTCTGCCAGGCTTGTTTTGTACTGTGTGGCTCTTGTTGAATTTCTTGATGATACTTATCACTCCAGTTCTTGACACTTGGAAGCTCAGTGATAACTTTGTAACTCCTTTGTAACATCTCATCTCCTGCTTTGTGCACATCAACAATTATTTTTCTTAAGTCTAAATTGATTTATTTTGTTTTTAGCATGATGCTTTCTCAAGTGACAGCTCAAACCCTTGCTCAAGTTTTTATACTGTGTGTAAATTGCAAGTAGCCCTCAGTTCTAACTTGATTTTACAAACTTTGAGCATTAGAACATTAGAACATTAGAAGCACATCATTGCACAGCAGTGGTTTGTGCTATGGTTCAATAAACAGGTCAGTTTTTCAGGGGGCTTTTAATATTGACCCTGGTAATTTTAGTTTTTTTTTTTTCTCAAATAATTCTGTTATTGTGTGCAAATAGAAATAATTTATGATTTCTAAAGAAAACTAATATGTTTAGAAATGCTATGTTGAAAATCCCTTGCTCTGTTAAAAAAACACAGGAAAATTTTGACAAAAACTTTAAATTTCAGGGGGGCTAATAATTTTGTCCTCATCTGTATATGAAGGATTTTGTTTACCTTTGTCTTGCTGAAATAAGCAAGGCCTCCCCTAATAATAATAAATAAGTAAAAATAATAATTGATTGGTCAGTTTTCACTTCAAGTCAGACCATATTGAAGCCAAGATAGGTTGGTTTATAATGTGTTTCTTTTTTTGCGTGGTAGTTTTAACTTGTGGATGCCGGTTTTTAAAAGATTCCAACTGGGCTAAACAATAGTGCTTTTCAGTCTTGTGCGAAGATGTTTCTAGTTGTTTTTCTGAATCTTCAATGATATTTTGTACCACAGGTGATGCAATCCCTAAATTCGTTGATCATTTAAAATTTCCCATAACATCTATTTTAAATGACATTCTTTTTATATACATGTTAACTACATATGAGTGTTGTCTGCCCTGTCCTTCTTCTGCAGCAGGTAAGTGGGCTCAGTTTTTTCCAGCTTTTCATCAGGCCTAGAAATAAGTTTAAGAAGAGGCATCTGTGGGCCATTTGGGCAGCTTTCAGGCTGTATGTGTGCAGTATTTCAGGAAACCAAGCTTGGTGGCTTTTGATCTCTTTAGAGAAAATGGTTTGTGCCATTTAACTAACTTTAGATCATGAAAGGTCTGTAGGAAGCCTCTTTCCGCTGTTTCTTATTGTGCTTGACTTTTATTTATTTTAATTGTTGAGCTTTTGCTTATCTGTTTCTCCTGATCTTGTTTTATTGAGATAACAAATGAATTGTTTCTCCCCTTGTCCCCTGTAGACTGTTTGGGAGTTTGTTTTTTCTTCCTGTAGCTGACAGAACTTACTCAGTGCTCACCAGCTTACTTAAAACTGAGACCCACCGTAGCAACACCCAGTGGAGTTCATTTAACACAACTTACAGTATGTTAAGTCAGCCACCATGGCTGGGCTTTAAGCAGTGAGACCAAAAAGAATAAAACTCTCAGACATGAGGAAAAATCTTTGAACAGAAATACAGAATAAAGGTTTTTGAAATTAGACATGCTGGGTTTAGACTAAGGTTAGATGAACATGTTTTTATTTTACTACAGTGTTTTAAAACAAAAATGGTTTCTGTCTAGATGAGCAGAAGTTGAGAAGTAATTTCCATAATAATAATCTAAACTAACGGGCCTAAAAACTGTATCAAATAACAATTTATTCAAAAAAGCTACTTTCAGTTTATTCACAAGAGGTTGCCACATTTGGTAGCTCCGGATATTTGATTTGGCATATTTTAGATGCCCTTCCTGATGCAACTCCCAAGGGATATGTGTCTCCTCCCAGTCTCAAACCAGGGATCTTTTTCTTTTTAGGTGAATGTGTAAACCACTACATTAACAATAAAGGTTTGATATCTGTAGTTTTCTATGGGCCACATTTGGCCTTGCCATATATTGCTGACTCAGAGGGTGTCTATAGCTGCCACAATTTGGCCACAGGTCCAGTTTTTGGGCCAAATGTCAAGTGGTTCCTGAAAGTTTAAGAACCTTATCTGACTTAAATTTGGCTGGTCTCCCTTTTGAGATCATCTTCTCATGCACAGCTGAACCATTTTTAGCATGGCTAAACAGAGATCTCCTCCAGTACATCAAAAAAATAATCCTTCAGTTTGATTTTCATTTTTGGGAAGAACATGCCCCCTTGGGACCCGTATAGGGCCACTGTGGGCAGAACCACATGGCCCACAATGGGCTGCCCACCTGGATTCCACAGTGCAGCGTCCAGGTGTGCCCCACATTTCATGCCAGTACCAGGCCCCACAGTGCATGGCCCACATGTGCCCCACATTTCAAAAAAACACCCAAATCCCATCAAATGAGTTAGTCTGTCTTAGAAAATGTAATATGGCCTGATAACTATAAATATGTCCCAGCAAACACGCCTGTGTGGGCCCATAGTGGGTAGGTGTGGGTGAACTGTGGGGCTGTGGGCAGGGCAAATCCACACTTATCACACACAGGCCCCAAGTGAGTGTGTCCACGCAGGGCCCACAGCAGTTTTACCCCATTTTGGTCCCATGTAGGCTAAACCATGTGAGGCCCATAGTAGTTTTACCCTTCTGGGTTCCCATGTCGGCTTTCTGTGTGTAACCCATAGTGGGCTTACCCACAGAAAACCCTCATTGGCCTCTCTGTAGGTTAGCCTGTGCAGGCCTCCATATAGGGGTACCTAAGGGCAAAAGTGCTGTGTGCCCTGTGTGAGCACACCCACTGGGGATAAGTGTGGTTTGCCCTGCTCGCAGAGCCCCACACTTCACCCACCTTTGGCTGACACGGGCATGTTTGCTGGGAAGTTAGAGGGAGGCAAATCTGAATAGGGCATCAGCCTGTACTACGAAGCAAGTTCAACATACCCATTATCTGGCCTCACATACGCTAATATCAGGTTAAGCTCTCACACAAAGGTGGTTATCACCTTGATAAGTCAACCCAAATCTTACAAATCTAACACTGGAAGGGTGAATGGATTTGAATACAATATATGGGAATGATTAATTGTTGAAAGACTTCACTGCACAAGTGAAAACTTTGACTAGTCTGCAATAGTCATTGTTTATCCAGCTTCCACACAACAGGATATTTTAGTCTGGACCATACTGGTGGATTAATCAGTCAACCACTGAGACTTGGTACTAGCATGATTAAAAGGAGGTCAAATAATGCCAACTGCATTTTTAAAGTTACTTACAAAATAGAGCCCAAACTGAAAACAATACCAACCATCACCTCTTGTACTGGATGAGTCAGACAAGAAAACGACATAATAGGCACAACAACAAGGTTGAGTGCTTCCAATATGAGCCTAAATGAGCAAAGCACGGCTAATGAGCTCCACTCCATTCATGCTTAGGAGCACACCTACTCATGGTTTGCAAGAATGATCCAAGACTGACATGCAAAAATGGTGAAGAAAAACAAGGTGAGAGACTTAATCTAAAAAACTGTTTATTGCTGTTATCCACTTTCACTGATCGAAAGCAGTTAGTGAAATGCCCACAAAGGATCATTAATTACTTTTGTATGAATTACTTACTAGAAGTATAGACTTACAGATGGTTAGGGTCATGTCTACAACACATTTAATTCATTTTATTTGTTAGAAAATTACCAAAGCTGTATCATTCAGTCGTGTTTCAGTGATGTCTGTTTTAAAGGTTCTTTATATCCACGCAGGTGTTTGCAGCTGTTTAGGTGGATTTCTGAAAAATAGAATGTGGGGTCACAAGATCAGTAATTTGTGGTCCTAAGGGATTAAGATCTGGCAGAAATTAGGACTGACCCAAAGGAAGCCAATTCAAGGCAGCCCCAGCCCAAGGAGACTGTGTGCCCTGTTGCACAGGGCCCAGTCACCTGAGCCTGAGGCTGTGGGTCCCACACCACCTGAGCACAAGGGTCCTGGACTGTGTGAGTCCAAGCCACCTAAGCATGAGCCAGTAGGTCAGCCTCCAGGAGGACTCTGTCTCCTTTGTCAGCGGCCACCTCCACGTCTACCTGTTACCAGCCACCTGAAGGTCTCTGTCTCCATCACTGGCCTCCTGAGGGTGACCTTAGTCACTAGCCTCCTGAGGGGTGCCACCTCCACTGCTGGCCTCCCGCCAAGCCTCCTGAGGTGTCCCGTCACCTCCACCAATGCCAGCCTTCCTCCCAGCCACCAGAGGGTCTTTGTCTCCATTGCTGGCCATCTGGTCAACCCCAAGAACAGCTCCGTCTCCATCGCTGGCCCCCAGGCCGGCCCCCAGACCTGCCCCATCTCCTCTGCCTAGCCCCATGGCCAGATCAAGGTCCTGAGCTACCCCTCAGCCTTACTTCTCCTCCAGGCCGACCCCTAGAACAGTCTCTCTGCTTTGCACCCAGATCTCCCAGTGTTGCTTTGTCCCATGGACAGGCCAACCCCCTGAACTGTTTCTTTGTTTTTTGGACTTTCATGTTCTGTTTTTTTTTTTTTTCTGAATCCTTCTCTCCACAACCACAAGACTTGGAGACACCACTGCATTGCAGTCTTTGCAGTACTGGGTGGCAATTGTTGTGTCATCCACCAACATGAAGCCTATTAAAGTCTGTTTAATCAAGTTCCCTCTTAAGGACATTTTGTGTGTCCTGTGAATGCATTTTAAGATGTTTGCGTGCTGTTTCATGTCACATTGTTTGTTTTGTAAAAATATCAGGTAAGATTATCACAACTGAGGCACAAAATGATACTGGGGCCGGTGGCAAGGCATGTACTTTTAAGGTGCAAGCTCAGCAGTCTAAACCTGTCTGGATAATGGCATTTTCTTCTGGTCAGGTGGAAATTAATTTGTTCCATGATGAGAAGTGAATAATGCAGTGTGACATGTACTATACATGGAGTGTAACAAAATGATCAGCTCTACTATAATCATCTTGATCACCTGTAGCTCCAGCTCCCATCTCATAAAACTGTAAAGGATCTGCTGCTACATCTTTATGTACAGTACTTGTTTAGATTCCTATCCATTGGAAACTTTGTTAAACTAATAAAACCTGTATTAAATTTTAAGCACCGTCATTCAAGAGTCTCCGTATTGTCTGTAACAGTCCACAGCTCTTAGCATTAGTAACTTTTTCAAAGCCTGAAACCATAGAGGTTTGCCCTGAGGCTAATATTTCATTAGCATGTTAATCTAAGGCTGCCCTTCAGAAAAATAAATTGCTCTATTAATTTTACAGACCTAATGTTTTACTTTTATATATAAATTGCTCTTTATTGTACAGTACTTTTAACAGTTCTAAATCAGAAGTCTCCCTGTACACCCAGCAGGTGCTTTAAAATTAGCTACACATCTTAAAGCATGTGCTGTCACATTTACATGGGAACCAGAAAGAGATTCAGACTATGCTCTCATTAGGATGACATTTGCTGTATGCAGAGAGCATATTGTCATGATCCTGGGTCTTTGACCCAGTGTTTTTTTCAGTTTATGGACTTTCAAGTTTTGTTTATTTAAATATTTTCAGTTTGATTCCTAGTTTGCTTAGCATTTGTGTTTGCTTCTTCATGTATTTCCTTACTGTATTTACTTTCCTCAACTACAGAGAACAGCTGTCTATTCTCCCCCTGTTCTCATTTCCATCTCTCAGCTGGTGCTGCCTGGCTCCTCTTTCTCCTCCTCTTCCTCACACACTGCTGATTTTTTCCTGGTGTATCATCAGAGGTGGAAAGTCTCTATCCTGTCACCTCTCACTTTGCAGAAGGGTGAGAGGGACAGTGGGTGACTCTGGACACTTGCAGTCCTAAGACAGGAAGGAATTCAGCCATGGCAGTTAACAAAAATAGCAGTAAACGTTATCAAAAGTGTATCAAATATCTGTTAACTTAACAGGATAAAAACACATTTTTGACTTATAATCACATGGACATACTTTATATATTTTAATCAGAAAGAAAAAATTAGAAAGGGGAAACAGAACACAAAATCCTGCAGAAATGTTGGGCTTTATAACAAAGGTGACAGGCTCAAGCAGTATAAAAGCACCACAAAAATAGCACAGAAACATGAGGAGGATTTCTTCATTTACTGCCCGACTTATTATTAGGGGCTCTATTTAGGATGAGATGTAATTTAACTATAAACTTCAGCACAACATGGGTAAGTTGGCATAGTATAAGCTGTCTGTTGCCTTATCACAGTACACAGATCAAATGTTTGGACCCTGTGAATAAACCATCTTTCTTTTAGCTTAAGAAATTAACTGTCTGCTCACTTCTCTCTAAAACGTTAAAGTCTGTTTGGCTTCATACTGCCCAATAGACCCAGCTTCAGCAGCAAAATAACCAAATCAACATGAACTACATTTGTATGGATATTAAAAGTGATATTCAACTGAGTGAAAACCAGGATATATTATTGGTATTAAATACACATAAAATCGCCACAAACTCTAAAACGTTAAAGTAAAGGCTTTAAAAGCATGCAGGACCTGAGCTGTATGAAGTAATGACTCTGTCAATCACTACTGTCACATAACATGGGCAAAATGTAGCCGAATTTAACGTTTTAAGATTCTTCATTATTTTAACATTTGTACCGTAATTGACTGAGATAAAACCTAGTACTTACTTTTAACAGTTTATTCCTTGACCGCTTCAGTTGAACTGTCTGCCCTTTTTTCCAAAAAATATCTTACAACTACCGATGCACAATCTTAGGATAGTGTGGGCCGCGAAGGATCCACCTGATGCATCCTTCACATCCTGGGAAAAGAAGGACACATCTGTGGGCTGCATTTGGAGGAGCCCCTGAATTTGGACACACCTGTAGTGCAGTTTTCCCCTTGGCCTTGGTCAGAGTGACTGTTTCCATGCCCCAGTGTGTTTCCTAGTTCCATGTTCCTCTAGTTATAGTTTAGTTCCCTTTTGGTCTTTGTGTTTTGTTTCTCCCTAGGACTTTATGTTTAGCTTTTTGGTCGTTTTTTACAACAGCCTATTAAAATGGCGTGCTTTTTGTTAAATCCTGCCTGTTTTCTATGTCTGCATTTTCGGTGTTCAAATCACACTCAACTCAGTCTCCATAAGTCGCAGACTGTGACACATATTTGGAATTGGCTTTATCTGATTATAAGACTATGCATTTCCAATTCCTACCCTCGAGTGCTATGCTCATTAAATTCTTTGGAATATAAAACACTAAACAATCAGGTTCACAAAATGGACATGCAAAAATTATTTAGATTTATTTCTGGTTCTTAAATAAATCAAAAGCTATCATATAGAAAGCATGTTCACATCATCATGAAATATTATCTATATTATATATATATATGTACAAAACACTTCTTTCATGTTATTAGTTCATGTACCTGGAGTGGATGTTGTGTTGGTGTCTAATCATATTTTACAACCAAATAATATGTTAATCAAACAGAAACAAACACATGATTGCATTTTTTAAACAAAACTCAGGTGTCATGTAGAAATCTGCTCAGCTCGGCTTGTCGGTGTTGTCATATCAATGCAACCATGGAAAGAAATTACAGTGGGTACAGAGTTGTGCTCCTCAATGAAACATTTTAAATATAACTATATTATGTTAGGTCATTTAATGCCAGCTGTTTTGCTAGTTATAGTTACATAACAAATATATTTTTAAGTTTCAAAAAAATTGACCCTCATATGCCTCACAGTCTTTTGGTTCACTGTCTACCATTCTTTAAGTCCTCTTATTCTGTCCCCTGCGTGCGTGGCTCTACACGGAGTGACAGATAGCTAAACATATGTACTAGGCACTCAAAGCATTGAATGATGACTCAGACGTGGCAGTAAAGTTGAAGGCTGTTTACTTGCTTATCTTCATCAGAATGTTCCTTACAGTGCTTTTCCAGAACTTGTGAAACTACAAATAAATACAAAGAACAACGCTCTCAATGCAAACAAAGAGTTACATGTTCTATACTATACGATAAGATAGATAGCTGCACGGCATGACAACCCGTTTTAGATATTTATGTATGGACTTCTCAGAATGTGAATCAAACAATAAAATATGCATCAGTCGCTATCTATAAAAATGAAATACAATACAAACTTACAAACAAAGCTTCTCCACGGCTTAACACAGGCAGATGCGGAAGGAGCAAACAGAGAGCGTTCTGGCACACCTCATTGCGCAAATTCCAAGACAACCTAGCTTCCTGTATTACCCTACCCATGTGACCATAAACAACCAATAGAAAAGAAGGTCATTTAAGTCGTAGTAAATTCAACTGACCGCAGTCTCCAAGATAACCACTAGGAGACGCCAAAACGCTCTTAACTTACACAGAACATAA
>VUQS01032841.1:0-11258 GCA_015108495.1 Heterochromis multidens
TCCCAGAGCTGCTGTTTGGATGTGAACTGCCTCCCATCCTCATAGATCTTTTGCTTGAGGATGCTCCAAAGGTTCTCAATAGGATTGAGGTCAGGGGAGGATGGGGGCCACACCATGAGTTTCTCTCCTTTTATGCCGATAGCAGCCAATGATGCAGAGGTATTCCTTGCAGCATGAGATGGTGCATTGTCATGCATGAAGATGATTTTGTTGCGGAAAGCACGGTTCTTCTTTTTGTACCATGGAAGAAAGTGGTCAGTCAGAAACTCCACATACTTTGCAGAGGTCATTTTCACACTTTCAGGGACCCTAAAGGGACCGACCAGCTCTCTCCCCATGATTCCGGCCCAAAACATGACTCCACCACCTCCTTGCTGACGTCGCAGCCTTGTTGGGACATGGTGGCCGTCCACCTACCATCCACCACTCCATCCATCTGGACCATCCAGGGTTGCACGGCACTCATCAGTGAACAAGACTTTTGAAAATTAGTCTTCATGTAGTTCTGGGCCCACTGCAGCCGTTTCTGCTTGTGAGCATTGGTTAGGGGTGGCCGAATAGAAGGTTTATGCATAACTGCAAGCCTCTGGAGGATCCTACACCTTGACGTTTGCGGGACTCCAGAGGCACCAGCAGCTTCAAATATCTGTTTGCTGCTTTGTAATGGCCTTTTGGCAGCTGCTCTCTTAATCCGATGTATTTGTCTGGCAGAAACCTTCCTCATTGTGCCTTTATCTGCACGAACCTGTGTGTGCTGTGACTCAGCCACAAATCTCTTAACAGTACGATGATCACGCTTAAGTTTTTGTGAAATATCTAAGGTTTTCATTCCTTGTCCAAGGCATTCAATTATTTCACGCTTTTCAGCAGCAGAGAGATCCTTTTTCTTTCCCATATTGCTTGAAAATGGTGGTCTGCTTAATAATGTGGAACATCCTTTTTTAGTAGTTTTTCCTTTAACTGGGCTCACCTGGCAAACTAATTATCACAGGTGTCCGAGATTGATTTCAGTGATCCAAAGAGCCCTGAGGCACAATGCCATCCATGAGTTTAATTGAAAAGCAAAATATTTAATCTTTATGACACTTAAATACAATTTGCATAATAATTTGGAATGCGGTGTATGTGCATATCTAGCATGACTCAAGGAAGAGAACACCTAATGCTGCAACTCAATCAAATGATAACTCATCAACATTTAGCAGTGAGTAATGAATTTGGCTTTGAAGGCACAACCTTCCCTGTGGCTCTCTTTGATGTGTGCTATGTGATATTACTTTTTCATCTTAATCATTCAAAGACTTATGCGTGAACATACAAAGAGACAGACACATTCAAAGGCTCTAGTTTGTTTTTTTTAAGCCCACACACAGGCCTACTGGCAAATTGGAGATTTGGTGTAATAATTATTACTATAAATGACAGCATGACATTTGAGCTGGAAACCATTTTCAGTAGCATGAAAACTATTTCCTTTCTAAATCCTTATAGATGTTCCTAAACTGAACTGATTATTTCTCAGCCTCTACCTTGACATTTGTATTATTTTTCAGTATATTTATATTCACAGGAACAGATGCAGCCACTTGTTTCCACTGCCTGTAAGTCATATTTATTATACTAAGTGACTATATCGATATTCACACACTCACACAGAGGAAAAACACCACTGTCACAGGGTCTTGTACCACAGGATATGAAGATATTTAATGAAAAAATATCATACTTAAAGCTAGTTTTTCTTGCCTTCATTTTTCAAGTTAGAAGTCATTAAATATAAGATGCCCATCAAACTATGAAAAACTTTTTAATAGAATACAAAACAATAGTATTTATTATAATTCTGACAGAAATGACACCCAAATGTTATTAAATCCATTTTGCACATAAAAACATATACATATATTATCAATGATGTAATTCAAGATGGCTCACAGATATCTGACTTACAGAAGGATGACAAAAAGAGGGAAAACCAAAAAAACCACATACCATCTCAGAAATATTTCACTAACTTGTGTCATCCATCTGCTCGTTAGTTATTTGAAAATATAATGCACCAATATAATTTCTTGTATAAGTGCCTGCGATATAAACTGACTCATTTACAGTGGAGAGATTAATTTGTTCTTGGATTTTTTTCGCATATTTACTGGCTTTTGCGTTGAGCTGTTACTGTGAAACATTTTTACAATTGGGAACAGATCTATGTTGTTGGGTTCTTTTGATTATGCATCTTAATTATGCTCCCCTTGTTCTTTAAAATACATAAAAAAAATAAGCTTCCTTCGGCTGCCCCCTTATTTGCAAGGGGTCGCAGGAGCGGATGGATATGTATATTTGATGTGCCACAGATTTTTATGCCGGATGCCCTTCCTGACGTAATCCTCCCAGGGATTTGTGTCTCCTCCCAGTCTTAAACCAGGAAGGACACACAAATCCTTTTCGCGTGTTAGGCGAATGTGTTAACCACTACACTATGTATAAAAAACACTTATTGTGTGTGAATGGGTTAAAGTGTTTTTAGCTTGTATCAGTATGGTGTCATATGGTTGGTTTGAAATTCTGGGTGGCAGGAACCCTCACATTAGAGTATTTTTTTCTTTTACAGAGGTCTTTTGCTACAAAAGCTCTAAATCAGCCGTTGGCAAACGACTAAGTGTGTACTAAACTAGATGATCCGTACTCTCCCCTAGCACGTCTGACCCCCAAAGCCTAGTTTGTTTAACCTGTGTAACTGCTGCGCACCATGCCCCAGCCCCTCTTGTAAGAGGTGTGGTTCAGTTGGGCTCGGGTATGGTAAGCATGTATGGTGATAGGTAACCAGCCACGTAACTCTTCCTCAATGACAGAATCCTCCATGACAAATGCTGCTAAGTAATTCACAAGTCTATAAAGCATGTGAGAGGACAGCGTGTCACCACTTCCAGAATTTACTGCAATTAAGCCAGAAAAAGCATAAAATCGTGACCCTAATTTTGCTCTGCAAGAGCACTTTTTAAAAATTCTGAGATGCTGAGACAAATTGAAGGGTCTCAGGCACAGATATTTAACAGCAGTGTGCAGGGTAGCAGTGAGGGGGGACAATCGTGGTCCGGCACAGTACAAGGCAAATGTGAGTAGACCCCAAGACAGCTTTTGACAAATGAAAACACATTTGACCACTCTTTTTCTCATAACTGACAACTTTCATTGGGAACAGAGCAGAACAGAAAATTTATTATTTAATTAATTAATGGTGATTTAATGGTGTGGGGAATATTTCTGTGACAAATTATGAGCCCCTTAATACCAATCATTGTGGTTTTAAGTTTAAATAGAAGTTGCATCACCTTCTCACCACAATTTACCATCTTGAAATTACTACTTTTAACATTAAATTGCACTATGGCTTGAAAGGAAAACTGTTTTCTCACAGCGGTTTCACAAATTTCACAAGGCAATGAGTTTAGTCCAGGATCTGAATCCAAAAGAACACCTTTGGGACATGGTAGACAAAAAAGATTCATAGCATGAAAATGCAGCTGATGACTCAGCAGAAAGGAAGTGATGGTGTCATGTCAGTATGCACCAGAAATTCAAAAGAATATTTACAGCATCTTTTGGAATCCATTACATGATGAGTTGAAGCTATTATGACAGCAATAACAGGCTTTACAAATTTATAAGGGCTCTATCAAGCTTATTTCCAGAATAATTCTTAGACTATAATAATGTAGCATTGCATCACTCACAATTCAAAATAAACCTTATTTAACTCAAACTGCGCCTTTATGCAGACACACAGTTCATCCACCATCTGAAACCAGCTCTTTTATCTCCTTCACCCTTCACCTTTTTAGCCAACTTTCATCTCACTGGCTGCCCCTCGCAAACAGAAGGTTTCAACAGGAGGTGGGTGGGGGCTTTGTGCTCACAGCAGCAAGTCTGGAGCACCCTCAGCACCAGTATAAATGGTGGCGGGGCCGTGGTGACATCACAGTCGGCTCACAGCACAACCAAGGTGGTGACCATAATGGGTCTTTTCGAAATATCTGCTCTCACTGACATCACTTTGAACAAAGGGTATAAAAAACTCCCTGAAACTCAGCATTTAGAGCATTTTGAAGCTTGAGCTGTTGGCTCAAGCTTACTTGCACATACATTGACCTCATTATTTTTATAACTTAAGCATGAATGATTATAATAGCCAGTGACAGAAAATAAGGAAAAGCACAACAGCTCTGTTTTAACAAAGGAAAAATACTGAGAACCATGCCATTTACCCCCACTACCAGATGCTTTAAAGTAAGTAAAGCATCGTTTACATGTTCCTCTTGTATATGGGATGAAAAGGTGTGGATTCTGCTACAACAAAATGCAGCGGTGAGGAAAAAGTGGGCCAATCAGACACAGATAAATAACAGAGCATGAATGAGGGAGGGTACTGGCCCACTTGTCTTCCAGGGTCACTGAGCTTTACCACCAGGATCTGCTAACCACACATGCAAACATGAATAGCGGTATGTATGAAACCACAGTTAGACACACACACACTCATCTTTTTAAGGGGGATGGGACTGCACTGGAAGCAAAAGGGTGACAAAGAAAAGAAAAGAAAGAAGAAAAAATACAAAAACTTGGACAGACTCACTCCTCCACCAGCTGCATTTTCTTCCAAACTCCTGCCAGACCTTTACTTGTTTTCTCTCCCTCCCAACTTCCATACTTCATTCCCTGTGTCCATCATTGATTGCTCTCCTTCCTTTCAGCCTCACGCGATTGCACATGCAAAATACAAAGCGGTGTGAGAAAATAGCCCATGTTGTCAAGTAAACACAGTTTTCAAAACATCAAGTGTCATGGTGTTAGGTTGTGTATTAAAAGTTCCTTGGACCCTGTCTGAGGTTACAAACCACTAATCCAAATGGGAGAAGCAGATTCAGTGTGATGGTTGAGGAGTGGTTCCAAATGAAAGAATTTTTTTGGCTCTAATTGCTCATTAAGCATGATTTCTGGAGCCCCCATACATGAAACACAAAAACAAAGATTATGGTTGTTTAACCCAAATATGTCCATGTCCAATGTCTTTTCTTCTTTTTTTAATAACTTGTATGAAACATTACTGGGATTTTTATTATATATGCAAGTACGTGTATGTTTTGCAATGTATCTGAAACAGCTGAGTAAGGAACTGATTCAGGATTTTTTGTTTTGTTTTGTTTTGTTTGTTTAAAGGAGACCAATTTTTTTCAGTTTTTTCTGTCATATATACTGTTACATTGGTGGATGCTCATATTAGAAATAGCTGAACTTTCAAACAGTGAGGTCAACGTATATAGAAGCCAAACGTTCAGACTTCAGACTGCTCTAATCTAAAAGTTTTTTTGTACTTTTGGCTCTGTATGATGTCACTGAGAGCGCCTACAATTAATATGGTTATATCAGGCACACGGCTCTGGCTCTGACCACAGAAGACAGGCAACAGTAACTCAAATAACCACTTGTTACAACCAAAATATGCAGAAGAGCATCTCTAAACACACAACACGTTGAACCTTGAAGCAGATGATCTACAGCAGCAGAAGACCACACCAGGTTCCACTCCTGTCAGCTAAGAACAGCAAACTGAGGTTATAATGCAAACAGGCTCACCAAAGTTGGACAACAGAAGACTGTAACAACATTGCCTGGTCTGATGAGTCTCGATTTCTGCTGCGACATTCAGATGGTAGTGTCAAAATGTGGCATAAGCAACATGAAAGCATGGATCCATTCTGCCTCGTATTTATGGTTCAGGCTGCTGCTGGTGGTGTAATGGTGTAGGATATTTTCTTGGCACACTTTGGCCTGTCAATCCAATAGAGCACCTTTGGGATGTGGTGGAATAGGAGGTTTGCATCGTGGATCTGCAGCAACTATATGATGCTTTCATGTCAATATGGACCAAAATCTCTGAGAGGTGTTTCCATCACGTTGTTGAATCTATGCCATGAAGAATTAAGGCAGTTCTGAAGACAATAGGAGGTCCAACCTGGCACTAGCAAGGTGTACCTAATAAAGTGTCCAGTGTGTGTACATGTCCTTTGTTATGTTGGCCATTAGGTAAATGAAATATTTTCACTTTAACGGTTTAAACTTTTAAGTATCTGTAACCATCTGTGCTGTGCACTTTGTGGTTTCCTAAAAAGACAATGACAGCCACATCAATGAGCCAAAGATACACCCAGAGCTTTGAAAGTGTCAATGGAAATGACAAGCAATGGTTTACACCCTCATACAAAAATGTAACTAATGTGTGTAACAATTTAAATACATCTAAATGTATATAAATGAAAAATAAGCTTTTGATTAAGGGTTTTGAAAATGTAGCTTAAAACAGTGTCAGAATTTACATGTTGTTTTAACATTTTACAGAAGAAGAAAAAAAGTTTGATAAAAAGATGTTTGAAAGTACAGACAGAGACTGAAAGGGATAATGAGAAAGTGTGTGTGTGAGATCTGTGGCAGTTTTGCAAAAGTCACAAAAAGTGGTTCCAAATGTTTCATTAGGTATTTCACGATAATTTGCTGTCAAGCTTTCAGTGTTAAAGAATTTAGAATACTGTGGCCTTTTGATACAAAAACATCAGACAGTTGCCAACATGTCAAGTCACTCAGGTGTCCAGTAAGAGAACAAGTGAAATAAAGTGTCCAAAGTGTCAACAAAGGCTTTAAGCTAAGACTAAAGTTGTCATTTTGTAGTTCATTCAGCATCCCTTATAAGCAAGTCCTGCCACTCTTGGTAATGCTCTTGGGCAATGATGTGGGGCGAGCCATAACTGCAGTATTAATTACAATGCACATGTAGAGTCACCAGTAAACACTGATAAGAAACACTTAAAGCATCTTTCCACCGAAAGCTGTTTTCCCCCTATAGGTTTAACTACTATGCATGCAGAGTGCTTCACAACTCCAAGATGACTGACTCAGTGTTTCCAGGTTTTGTGATCCGAAAACAGATGAGTGGCTTCTGGGAGGAAGTGAAATATGTTTAAAAAAAAAAAACTGCCACCTTCAGTGTTATAAAATTTTCCCATAGATTTTTGTTCAAGATTCATCAACTGGTTTGTCTCTCCCTTGCATTAAATCAGAGATTTAATATAACCAAACCTTACATTCTGTAGATTTTCATTAAAGCTCACCATGGGAGCAATCTATTTCCTCCCTCATATTCCTCCAACATAATGCACGGCTGTGTCTCTGTACTGCAGACAGCTGGTGTCTCATATGGACAACTCAAATCACCGACTTTACGGACGGCAGATATTAATCTGGAATAACGAACAGGCACGGAGCATAAAACAAAGCTTTCATGACTTATTTTAATGAAATTGTTGAAAATGATAGTGTTCATTGTTTTTACTTTTGTGGTTTTCATTTTCTACAAGAGATTAAAGCTCTCTTTGTGCATGCTCTGTAATCAGTGTGCTGTCTTGGTGCCCTCCTTCCACTCCTGTCACAGCTGTGTAGGGCCTGCCTGCTCTATTGTTGAACTTTATTGCTGAGTTGCAGTTGTGCATCAAGTACTGTTTCCATGCATGATAGACTTATAGTAGTGTAACTGACAGGTAGCATGCTCCAGGGAAAAATATTAATGGGCTTGTGTAAAAAAAACAAAAAAAAAACAAGGCTTGAATTCATTAGGTTAGTAATAAAAGCAACCACTGGAAAATAGTCTATTCTTTAATAATCTGACTGAAAACAGGCATTGCGTGAATAATTCTGACTTCTTAAGCACAGAAGACTGTGCCAGTGTGTGCAAACCAATTATACCACATGTGCATTTATGTGACATAGCAAGAAACACTTCTTAGCCCCTGTGCCCTTTTAGTGCCAACTGTTAAGACTTGGCTGACTGAGAGGAATGGCTGGCTGAGGATCAGTATAAAATCAGAGCCTTCTGTCCTCATTAAGAATATTACTTTGTGACCTGCTGTTTTATGTTCATTGTCATTAAAAGGGGAAAACTAACTGCTTTGTTTAAAAAAAATTCTCTTGTGCCATTTTATGAAAATAAATACTACGAATTTCTTGTGGCCAGATTATTATGATGTGGTTTCTGTCAGCCATTATGCCTGAAACAGTTTTTACTTTGTATTTTTATACCAACATCTCTAAAGCAATATACTGCGCAGTTTTGCCATTTAATCCCTCTGAAAATTAATGCAGTGCTCTAATTGAGCATTCCAGCTTTAATGCCAAGATATAGTATGTACGAATATTTGTATACACTATAGTACTTGTATTGTATAAACTAATAAAGAAATAAAAATAGCCAATTTAGTGATTTACCAGTAGGCTAATGAGTTAATGTATCAACAAAGGCTCTGTTCTAGCTAATTCTGTCTTTGACTCTTTCAAACTGATGAGAACAAAGCTGTTCAAATGAGCAAATATCCCGCTGACATCTGTTTAAAAGTGTTGATTTTTTTTTTTTTTAGCTGAACTGTGGTTTGCTTATGCTGAGAAAGAAACACAGCATCAATTACTTACTGTACAGGATGTAAAATAAAGACTGGATGCTATGATTCCACTGGTAGGACCACCAAAGAAGAAATGCAGAATTACTTAAAAAACAAACTCTGTTTTGACTTTGCACGGTCTGAAGAAAATTATAATGATGCAAGATGACAGGTCCTAAAAAGGGGGAGATGCATATTTCAACTGTGTGTCTGCTGCTGGCTTGATTCAAGTCAAAGTAAACCAAGTACAAATTTGTAATAGATTTGTGATATTTCTGTAATCTTCGTCACATCTTCCAGTGACGGATCCAACCACAGCAGAATGATCTGTGATTGTGATGTGGACCTCGTTCAAAATGTGGTTAAAAACTTCAGAATCTGTTTTCCCAGAAACAGGAACCTATCCGCCTACAAGGACTGAGGTTAGAACATCTGGGTGTACCCCTGGACTATAAACTGGACTCGAAACATCTATCGACAAAAGGGCAGTTGAGACATTTCTTCTTATAGGTATAACAGCTTTGAGTGCAATCTGCCAATCCTGGTGGTAATGTGTAAGAAATGATCCCAAGAGTCTAAATGAAATCAGAAACTAGTATGGGAGTTTCTCTGGAGACTACAGTAGGTGCACTGCAATTTGCAGACACAAGGGGTGAATGTAATGAAATTGCTGCTGTTAATGCTCTGCAGCACCAGAAAGTAGGACAGCAATGTGTCCCTATGAGCCGATGTGCATTAACCCATGATGATCCCCGCCAACAGTGGGTGCAGATGTTATGATGCATGTCTAATGCCCTTAATAGAGGACAATCCCAATTGCTCAGCAAACAGTCAGGAATGTCAACCCTTCCCCTTGACAGACATTTACTGCAAAGCACTGATACTGCACAGCTACCAAGGAGGTAAGGCTGAACACCTTGAGTGCTGCAGCAATGTGCACAATTTCCTGAGAAGAGATCCAATTGTTGTTTTTGCCAAAATACACAGAAGTAAGTTCTTTGTAAAAATACCTATTTAGTCATCTGACTCCCCTGACAAACATCCTTAAAGGCAGCATTATGAAAGGTGATTCCACTGATTTAACCTACTTTGTGCATCATGGTCTCAGTTCCATTTTTAAATTCAATGCATCAAGGAGGAAAAGGAGGAGAGGAGGACACACAGGGATACACAAACAAGAAAATCCACTCAGAGGAGAGGAGATGAAAGGAGAGCCCAGACTTCTTTGTCAGTGAGTCTGCTGAGCACAAATCATTCCAAGCATTTGTTTATGTTGGATCTGTATTTCACTCCTCCACCCCCAGTCTCTTCAATAAAACACTGCTTTATGAGTTTACACCCATTTGTACAATTAGGACATGTTATCCTTTGTTCTGGCATGTCGCCAGTGTTAATTTATCTACTTATGTAATTTATGATTTAGTGACACACACAGACGTGGAAAATTTTTAAGGCATAATGCAATAGAAGTTATTCCTCTGAAGTTTACCTTGTGGGGTTTGGCAGCTCCCTTTAGTTTTTGGGAGCTGTGATGATAGGATGGGTAAGAAAACTGTATCTGGAATGCCTGACTGGACAAAAGAACACACAGTGTCCCGATTAAGCTGTTTGAGACTGTAAAGCCCAACCGGCCAGCAAGCTATATAGAAAAATAAACCTGAGTGGGAGAAAGTGAGTGAGAAAAAAAAGATGACTGTGTGTGCAAAGGGAACCTTGAAGGATATCTAATATCGCCACAGTGGAAGAGATGACATGAAATGTTGAATATAGAAAAGTGCTCATGGGCAGATTTGCCTTTTCAATGGGGCAGGTTGGCCCAATTAGAAACGTAGATGACAAAGTACACCTGTGTGTCTGTGTGCGCCCTTTGTGTCTGTGCTGCTGTCATTGCTGTTTGATGTTATACTGTTTTCCTGAAGGCATGAGAAGGGTACTCAAATATCCTTCCATTGCAACTGTCTCTTCATACAGTTCTTACATGAAAGTGATTTTACAATGACACTTCCATACAGCTACAGACCAAGTCAGGAGCACAACTGTAATGTGATTAACCCTTTAGGTGACGTGACAATCAACAATTGAGGACTTTGCAGCATTTATTGAGGGTGGTGTATAGACCAAAAAAATATAAAAGTATACCTAATATATTTATAAACCTTGAATGTAATTTGAGTTCTGAAAAAGGTTCACAGGAGCTAAAGTTGCAGTCTTTGTTGAGTCTTTCCTCTGTTTTAATTACATACCTTCAGCATCATATTGCAATAGGATCCATATGAGTGGCTCCAAAGCAAGAGTGTTGCACACATTTTAAGTAATTAGTCTACTTATAATAAATTATGGACATGGAGGTACAACTCAAATTCCAGAAAAGTTGGGACGTTGAACAAAATGAAAACTAAAGGACTTCCAAATCACATGAGCCAATATTTTATTCACAACAGAACATTGATAACATGACAAATGTTGAAACTGAGAAATTTTACAATTTTATGCACAAAATGAGCTCATTTCAAATTTGATGCTTACTACAGGTCTCAAAATAGTTGGGACAGGGGCATGTTTACCATGGTGTAGCATCTCCTCTTCTTTTCAAAACAGTCTGAAGACGTCTGGGCATCAAGGTTATGAGTTTCTGGAGTTTTGGTGTTGGAATTTGGTCCCATTCTTGCCTGATATAGGTTTCCAGCTGCTGAAGAGTTCGTGGTCGTCTTTGACGTAGTTTCTGTTTAATGATGCGCCAAATGTTCTCTATAGGTGAAAGATCTGGACTGCAGG
>VUQS01032842.1:0-11482 GCA_015108495.1 Heterochromis multidens
CACCGATTCTGTTCATAGTTTTATGGACAGAATTTCTAGGCGTAGCCAAGTGGCGGAAGGCTTCCACTTTGGTGGTCTCAGAATGTCATCTCTGCTTTTCGCAGATGATGTGGTTCTGTTGGCTTCATCAGCTGGTGGCCTCCAGCTCACATTGGAGCAATTCGCAGCCCAGTGTGAAGCGGTGGGAATGAGAATCAGCACCTCCAAGTCTGAGGCCATGGTCCTCAGCCTTGGAGGTGGAAAAGGGTGGAGTGCCCACTCTGGGTCAGAGACGAGTCGCTGCCCCAAGTGGAGGAGTTCAAGTATCTCGGGATCTTGTTCACAAGTGGACTGGGGATTGGGGCTGCGGCTGCAGAGATGCGGACGCTGTACCGGTCCATCATGGTAAAGAGAGAGCTAAGTGTAAAAGCGAAGCTCTCAATTTACCGGTTGATCTACATCCCTACCCTCACTGGTCATGAGCTTTGGGTAGTGACCAAAAGAACAAGATCGTGAATACAAGCGGCGGAAATGAGCTTTCTCCGAAGGGTGGCTGGCCTCTCCCTTAGAGATAGGGTGAGGAGCTCAGCCATCCGGGAGGGGCTCAGAGTAGAGCAGCTACTCCTCCACATCGAAAGGAGCCAGTTGAGGTGGTTCGGGCATCTGACGAGGATGCCTCCTGGGCGCCTTCTGGGGGAGGTGTTCCGGGCATGTCCCACCAGGAGGAGGCCCCGGGGCAGGCCCAGGACACGCTGGAGAGATTATATCTCTCAGCTGGCCTGGGAACGCCTCGGTGTAAGCTGGTTAGGCTGCTGGCCCCGCGACCTGGCCCCAGATAAGCGGAAGAAAATGGATGGATGGCTGGATTTTTGCTGGTTCAACTGTCATAGCAACAACAACCAATCACTCACATAGAAAGATAACCAAGCTTCGATTAGCAGTTAGCATGAGCATGAGCCAAGCTGCCTGCGTGCTACTGCCTTTGTTCTTATACAACAGTCTGATTACTCAACCCAATGATCAGCTTCTCCTAGATTTTGATGCCAAACTACACAAGCAATCACCTCGCTGTATTGGAATATTTACATGAGGCTAGCAGTCAGTCTGAAGTATTTGAATGCACTGACACTCCAAAATTGACTATTCTCAACTTTTCAGCACAAGCAGTGCAAGCAAACCAAAGCAACGGTTTAACAATTCCACATTGTGACGCATGATGTCACCCTGTTCAAAGTGAACGAGTGAAAGCCTGAAACGTCTTCATGTGATTACTGTCTCAGGTTTAGGCTTAGCCTAGCAAACATGCTTGAAACATGGACATTATTGCCCCAGTCAAAACTATAGGTGGCAAAATTTGCACCATAAACAGAAAGATTTGATGTTCTGTGTACAACAGAGGTCCAGTCAAACCATCTCTTACAAACCAAGAAATTTTAATTATGTTACTGCTACGAAGAGAGCAAATACATATCATTTTTTTTAACAATACAACATCTGACTAGCAATTAAGTTGGTTACTAACAGCTTTGGGGTAGTAACTCAAAAAAAGACTTGCATTATAAATTTCATATTACTAAGGCCTCAGTCACACAGGCCTAGATACTGGTTTACAACCTCTGGTCCGTAGGGAAAATGTGTATTCCCTGACCGGCTAGTGACTTATTGTAGGGTCTTTACCTTATAATATAAAGCACTTTGAGGTGACTGTTGTTGTGATTTGGCGCTATATAGTAGTACTGTAAAATGAGTACTGACTTTAGTACAGTACTGCTTACAAAACACATAATGTCATTACAGTAATGTGTTACTTTGTAAAGTGTTACGCCCAACACTGGTTACCAAATGGTTGTAAACAGACAGCTACACAACACCTGATTTGAAAATCTAAAAAACAGTTTTCAGCGATTTAGGTTTATGCATGTAAATTCTGTGATGGTGAACTTGACATGCGTGTATAATCTCACAAGCATCAGCTCGCTGCATTCTGATGCATTATAAACTTGTGGTTTCTGGATTAGCTAACTGAGTCAGATGAGAAATGGGCTCCAGAGTGAGAGGTCAGGGGTTTAAGTTTATGAAGGATGTCCAGGAAATGTTCAACAGGAGTGTGTAGATCAGGAATGTCAAACTCATTTTACATTGTGGGCATCATACAGCTCACTTTGATCTTAAGTGAGTGAAACTCCCCTTTCTGTCAGTGTAAAGAAGTTTAATTACACATTTAATCCTTGAGATATCTTAATATAAGAAAAATAAGTTTTTTTATACATGATAAAGAAATGCTGCTGTAGTAAAAAGAAATCTGTCAGCACGACTCTTTGGGCTTAAATAGTAAGGAATAAATGTAAATTACAGAAAAAGTTCTGGTAACTCAGTGACTGTCCTGTAATTATAAAACTGAAAGTTTTTGTTAACTCATTGTGTATCCACTGTAAAAAACAGATATTTCTATAGCAGATAGTGAAAAAAACATGATTTTTTTTTCTGTCATTACCTAATTACTGACCCCAAAATACAGTTAAAAGTCCAAAATTTATGCCTTCCTTCATGTTTTCCCAAGCTATGCAGTGGTGCCAGATTGGAGTCTTTGCTGGGCCGATTCGGGCCTCATTTTTGACACCTCTGGTCTAGTTCCATCTTGGCTTCTTTCACTTTCACTTTAGAACTTTTTTCCACCAAGACCAGACGGCCAGCTGATGGTTATCCAGTACTAAAATATTTGTTGGGAGGCAGCATTTTAGCAACATTTTAACCAACGAGCAAAGTTTCAGAAACTTTCTCTCTTATATGCATTTAGACCTCAAAGTCCCTCCCCGAGGATGCAACTTTCTGACTTTGCTCAAAGTACTGTACTTCTGGCCATCGTGGTAATGATTCTGGGCAGTTTTTTGGGCAGCTCCTATGTAATGAATGAAAACAGAGCCTCAGCATCAACATCTGCAGTCACAGGGACATAAAAACTGTATGTGTCCTGTGTGTATACAGAAGCAAACAGAACTGCCAGTCAAATCTATGAAAAACACTTAAAAAGTTTGATGACTTTGCCCCAGGAGAAGGTTTCTTACTTTTTTCCCGCTTGCAGATTTATTTCTACTAAGCATGTGCAAAGTTTCATGACATTATCAACTTCTTGGCCACTAGAGGACTTTCAGTTTTAGGGACTTGCTCAGAGGACTCATTCTCTCGTATTTCTGGAGCTCAGTCTCTTTAACTTCCAGACACAACCTTAGAGATTTATTATGGCAGCATGAAGTCACAGTCTAGCACAAGAGTTTACAGTGGTTTCTGAAATCAATTTTTCTTTTTCCTTTTTGTTAGGCCAGACCCTATTTTTGCTCTCTCTCTGCCTGACAGACATGTTTGTTGTTGATAGGAGGGAAGCAGCATGAATGTGAGAGAAAATTAACTCCAGTCTGACAGATGGAAGCCAATTAGACTCTCTAGCCACTCGTTAGGGTGGCCGTCTGAGCCTGCTGGGGCTGTGTGTGTGTTTGTGTGTTCAAGATTGTGCAGGGAGGGTGTGCAGCTGTGCACTTTGTTTGTGGTAGATTTTTTTCTCTATTAATTTAGTTTTGTGAGTTGTGCAAGAGCTGTATGAGAGCTGAGTGTGGGAATATGGCTTTAGTGTGTGCTTGTTTATAGAAGAGAATGAATGTAAGTCAGTGTAATGCCATGTAAAGTGATGAATAGTGCACTGTCAGTAATACAGGGATGTGTGTGTGTGTGTGTGTGTGAGTCAGCTGTGGGTTCAGGCTGTGTTTTATGTCGAACATTACTGTCTCCCTCGGGTCAGGTGCTGAGACACTGGGCCTCAGTGTCTAACTTAATTTGATGGTTTGTTTTCCAGACACCAGGATGAACGGTGAGCTGAGACCCGGTCGTACCACGGCAGCCAAGAGAGGAAGCAGCGCTATTGACAGGTGAGTCTGCATATCTGCCACTCCACCACCTGAGCTGCAGATATTGCTTCTGTGGCATCATGTATAGAAACCTCAATAAAAAATAAATAAATAAAAAACTTAATAATTTGCACCCTTACGACAACATAAAATAAGCTAGAAAATAATTGAAATTTGACCAAAAAGTGCCCTGAAGAGGAATTTTCTTCACTATACTCTGCTGGGAAGTGTTTTATGGCAGTGCTATGTTGAAATGTAAACCAATTTGGAGGGAAAACATGGAGGAACCTTCCAGCATGAAGTTTGGGGAGAGAAGCAGTAGCATCTCATCATCTCGGCACAGGTGGAAGTGGTCAAGGTACATCATCAAGGTAGAAAAAAGGCAGCATCAGTTTTAGGAAGACACTTTCATTGCTTTGGAGTGGAAATTTTGTACGCGTTTGCACATTATTTTGTATCAGTTACTGAAAAGTGTACATAATTTAATATTTTCATTGTTAAAAATGCCAGTCTTAAAGAACATCCATCCATTTTTCTCCGCTTATCCAATTCAGGGTCGCCGTGGGCTGGAGCCTATCCCAGCAAACATTTTGATGTTGAGTAACCATGGGCTGGCAGTCTTTTCTCAGTGTCTACTCAAGAATAAGGTTGTGCTGACATCAAGACGCGAGCTCATTGCTGACTCTGTGTACTTCTTGAACATCACCTGGATGTCCTCCTTGGACTTTCCAGTAAAAGAAAGCTTGTATTGAAGAACTGTTTCATATTGTCCTTTTATTGATCACAACAAAATGAAAAATCTAAGTATTCTCGATCGAGAGAGGAGTAAGAAGGTCAAAAATCCTGTCCCCAACAGTAATTTGAACTTTCTGTAAAAACCTGACTTGTTACCCCCTTATTCTAGTGTACCTACATTTAAGTGTTTGTAGGTAATATAATATAATTGTAATTTAAAATAAAATACATTGAAATTCCATTTAATTACAGGGAAATTACACATTTATTTACTGGCCATATTATAAAATGTTACGCATCCAAATTTCAACCCCAGTACCAGAATGTTGTCCTGCTGACATGAGTGTGAGATCAGAAATTCATTTATCCAAGGTGGTTAAAGGTGTTTTTTTTTCTTTTTGTTTAGGGAGTGTTGAGATTTCTAGAAAATATTTAGTAAGGTTTAAATTTAATCCTCATTTGTTACTAGATGATTACTTTAAACCCAGGTCTTCTGAGACAAAGGAAAAGCGACTATCACAGATTGTGTGGCCTCAGTAAATCCATTTAAATGAAAAGAAATCCGTATGCAGTATGCAGAGACAAGTGTTTAGGATCCTTTAAATTGCTGAAATTCTTTGAAATAATTTTCTCACATTAATTGCATGTTAAACTTGTGTGTTTAGCAGTAGGACCACCAGAATAGCAGCTCTATCGACAGCAGTTTTCTGCTGTTGGCATTTTGTGTGAAGCTGACAGTGAGTGATGGTCCAGCTGTCCCCAGCTTTAACCTCATTCTCTGTTTACATGGAAGCTAAAGCCAAACTGTCCTCCAAATCCCACCGCCGTGCGCCGCTGGACGGATTAAAGCTGGGACGAACACGACTCAGAGCCGGCCAGAGCTGGGATTTACAGCCAGGCAGCCGCACAGCCAATCCCCAGAGAGGCTTTGAGGATCTGTGGAGGGAACCAGTGGGAACAGTTCACTGTGCGTGAACCCTCACTGTTCAGGATTTCACATAATTCACTTAGCACAGCTGCGTAAGACGGCGGGTTTAAATAAGCTTTACTTCTTGATTCACTACCATCATGAGAAACTGAGGTGAAGAGTCAGAGTTCAGACCTGAGAATGATTGTGGATGTTAGAGTTAACACTGAGCTTGTCCCCACTTCTGCTTTGTTATTTCATTTTTTCTGTGACTTTGAGAAATCTGTCGCCAAATTTAGTTTTAGTTTGATTTTTTTTAACATGCAAAATTTTGATATTTTTTCAGCCTTTTGGCCCCACAGTGAGCAGGAAAACACAAAGCAGGCATGCCTGCCTGTGAGTAAAAAGCATTTCCTTTCCCTGCACACACACTTTTATTCATCAGTGTGTGTTTTCTGCAGCATTTTTCCATCTGAACACCCCAGCTTGTCTTCCAGATGGGTTCGGCCTCCTTCTGCGTGTCCTAATCAAAACTAACGACACCAAACCTGCTTTGAGCAGCAGAGCCCTCGCCTGAGGTACAAACACACAGCAGCTCAGTGTAGCTACAACATTTATCACTGACAGAAGTATTCACAGGTAGCAAGCCAAGAAAGTTCATGTGACGAGGCAAAAACCAGCAGCATGTCGACCCGCGTTCAGTAATGTTTACTCAGCAGAGGAAAATAGTGGTTTGGCGAGTCTGTCACAGCTGCTGCGGAAGCTTCCTCACAATCTTTTATGTGACACCGAAATCAAAAATGTATCGTAATTTAGGGGGGCTTACAGGAAGTCTTAATTGGAACCATGTGTACAGCTGTACAGCTTTCCCATTTGCTACTCTAGGGGAGACCAGGGGTCAACTGTAACACTTTTCACACTTTCCTTCAAATCTCACAGACTACTTGAAGATATATCCCTGCCAGACACTTTATTAGGTACTAGCTTTCAGAAGTGCCTTAATTCTTCATGGCACAGATTCACAAAGGTGCTGGAAACATTCCTCAGAGATTTTGGTCTATGTTGACATGACATCATCACACAGTTGCTGACAATTTGTTGGCTGCATCCCAAAGGTGCTCTATTGGACTGAGATCTGTGACTGTGGAGACCATCTGAGTACAGTGAACTGATTGTAATGTTCAAGAAACTAGTTTGAGATGATTTGTGACATGGTGTGTTGTCCTGCTGGAAGCAGCCATCAGAAGATGGCACACTGTGGTCATAAAGGGATGGACATGGTCAGCAGCAACACTCAGGTAGGCTGTGGCATTTATGTGATGCTCATTTGGTACTAAGGGGCCTAAAGTGTGCCCAGAAAATATCCCCCACACCATCACACCAGCAGCAGCCTGAACTGCTGATACTGGCAGGATGGATCTGTGCTTTCATGCTGTTTACACCAAATTCTGACCCAACCACCTGAATGTCGCAACAGAAATTGAGACTCATCAGACCAGGAAACATTTTTCTAATCTTCTGTTGTCGTTTTTGGTGAGCCTGTTGTTTTTAGCTGACAGAACTGGCATCTGGTGTGGTCTTCTGCTGTTGTAGCCCATCTGCTTCAAGGTTCAGAGATGCCCCTCTGCATATCTTGGTTGTAATATGTGGTTATTTGAGTTCCTGTTGCCTTCCTATCAGCTCCAAGCAGTCTGGCCATTCTCTGACATCAACAAGGCATTTTCACCCATAGAACTGCCGCTCACTGGATATTTTCTATTTTTTTTTTTCTCTTTTTGTGTGGAAAAATCCCATCAGTTTCTGAAATACTCAGACCAGGCTGACTTTGCTACATTCAGTGTCTCTTAAATCACCTTTCTTCCTCATTCTGATGCTCACTTTGAACTTCATCGGATCATCTTAATCATGTCTACATTTCTAAATACATTGTGTTGCTGCGATGTGATTGGCTGATTAGATATTTGCACTGAGGAGCATGTTGTGTCAATTACTTATAGTTAAGTTGCTCAGGTTGTGTTTCATTTGCCTGTCTGTGAGTGGAACTGGGGTAATTGCAATCACATTGTTAGCACAGTTCAGAGTGATGCTCTGCTTAGTATAAAAATAAAGACCTCCAAAGTTTTGCAAGACAAAAGTAATGGAGGTCCTGCACATTTCAAAAAAGATTATAATTTTCAGTTAAATAAAAAAAAAAAAAACAGCCTTCAGGCTGGAAGTAAAAACCCAAGCAAAGTGCAAAACGCCCAACTGAAGGCAAACCACATTTTCCAGGCTGTTAACTCTGCAAATTACACTATTGCTTTGCACGTCTCTAAAATGGGACCATTATCTCTCAGTGGCCAATTTTGCAGTGCGTCAGAGCATCGACATCAGTGAAGGAAGCATCCTAACAAAACAAATTTTATTACAAGATAATGAAATGGTGACTGAAAATATTTGAGTTGTTTTTTAAGGCACTTTGATTTAACTGTAAAAGGTACGTGTAAATTAATCATCGTACTTAAACTGTGAAAACACTTAATCAACTACAAAAAATAAAGTCTGAGTTCTAACTTTTTCATATATGAGCTGCTATTTTACAACTTCTGTACATCCAAAAATGCAAAAATGTTCATTTTCTAACAGGACAGTGAGTCAGCACAGACAGAAAGGTGTTTACATGGGGTAATGTGGCGTGCAGCCGTGATTAATCCTTCTCTCGTAGCTAATATATTATGGCTATATTTGCACAAGTCATCTTAATAACTAAAAAAACTTACTTTTATACCTGAAAATTTGTTTCTTTGTTCAAAACCTTTGCTGAAGCTTTTCTCCAGAGAGGAAGAGAATTGGACTGAGCATGTGCAGAGAAGTTTCAGGATGACCCAATTCGCCCATAGTGAAAGTATTTCCAGCTTAATCTAAAAGGGTCCTTGCTGTAGCACGTTTTTTCTATTTGGTCTTCTTTCTGAATGATTTCACACTTTGATTCTGTTTAGCTCAATCAATCATTATCCTGTTTACAGAATTTAGCATTTTGTTGCTTTCAGGTTTTCCCTTTGACAAACATTACAAAAACTCATTCAAATATCATGATGATTTTCTTGCAACATACAGGACATCAGAAAATCTTCTCAACTGCCATACTTATAATCACTGTTAAATATCAGAGTGGGAGTGAATAATTATTTACCCTTTGATTCTCAGCTCTGTCCCTCATCCTCTGAAGATTTGTCTCCCAGTTTGAAGCCCTCTGAGAGGTTCTGGTTGCTTCGTCCTGCATTTTAAATCTCTTCCCTCCCTGCAGACGTCCTTTCATGTTAGCAAAAAAGATGTTTTAAAAGCAGCGTATGCATCTGTGAACTTCAGAGACCGAGACTCTGGGGGGAAGACTCTGAGCTCCAGTCTGAGGTGAAGGAAGCAGGGCTGTGTGGTGTGACTTATACATTATCAATACTTCACTGCACCGGTGATGTTAAACAGTGCAGAGAAAAACATGGCTCTCTCTGGGACTCTGACAGCTGAGCACGACCGCAGGTTGCATTGTGTTGTTAATTGTTTTGATGATTGTTAATCAGAGGTAGGTCATGATTAGCTGCTCTGATGCCTCTACATAGTGTAGTACACAGTTTACTCTTACATCAATAACAGATCATTGATCCAAATCCAGGTCCTATTTGATCTTCCTTAGAAAGATCACTGTAACATGGAGCACATCCTGATTTTGCCAAGTGGTTGTTGTCATCCTTTTTATGACTCTGGGACGATAAAACTCACTGTTTGTGATGTCATCACTTGGGAAAAAAGAGGCTATGTTGCTTCTCAATTTGTACCGGAAACCCGATTTGTTCGATGCGTGTGTGAAAATGTAGAAAAATCGACTTCCTGTTACTGTTTTCTTATTATTGAAATTATTCAACTCTTCTGAATATTATGTTCACATCAATATCAGTATTTCAAGAAATGTACACTACTGTATATATTTCTGCTTGCTCCTACCGAGAGGCCACAGCAGATCATCTGCCTCCATCTCACTCTATCCCAGCATCCTCCTCTGTCACGCCAGCCCTCTGCATGTCCTCCTTCACTACATCCATGAATCTTCTCTGAGGTCTTCCTCTCTTTGTCCTGCCTGGCAGCTCCATCTTCATCATCCTTTGTCCAATATATCCACTATCCCTCCTCTGCACACGACCACAGCATCTCAATCTTGCCTCTCTAACTTTGTCTTCTTTCATCTGACTGTTAAAGTTTTTCTTCTGCAGTAACACTCTTTTCTCCTTGTGTTTGGCTTGAATAATAATTGTATCTTTAGGCACACACAGTAATAAAAATATGTTTAGTATGAATTTTACAGTACCTCTAAAATAATAAATAATAATAATAAATACATTTAAATAATAATTACACAGATTTTTTTTCAACCAATATTTTTGTTCATGAATCACAAAATCAGCTTCATAAACGTTCTTTGTATTTGAGGAATATATTTTTTCTATTTCATTTGTGCCACAGCATATTAGACATTCTTTACCAAAACGAGAAAAAATATCTTCAATTCCATAACTGGTAGAATCAAACATAAAAATTTATTTGAATCAAAGAATCTGTTGTAAGTTGCTTCAACACACTTCTGTAAGCCATTTTATGTACAGCAGTGGACATGTCAAAGACTTTTATTGCTAAAGGTAGGAACAGGAAGAAGCCCTCTTTCATCTTCTCTTTTTTCCCAGTGCAGATGCCCAATTCATATAAGAACTGTACCCTTGCAGTAGTAGAGGAAATAAATAAATCAGTTTACAGAAGTAATTTATGTCAGATTTTAGGATTAAATTCTAATCTTAACTTTGGTTTTACTAGATATGAAATGGAAGATTATTTTTTTCTTTATTAATATATATATGAATATTTTTCTTGTTTTCCTGAAGAATGTGTAATAAATAGTGCCATTTAATAGATAACAGTGAAATGGAAGATTAAACTTATCCTTATGACATAAAAACTGTTTTGGTAAAGCATTTCTATTGAAGCTGATTTTGTGATCCATGAATGTGATCCTTAAAGTTAGTCATAAACAAATCAAACTTGCACTGGTTGCATAAAGTAAATGTAAATAATGAATAATGTAATATATAATCTTATAATAATTTATTATTACTTTCGCTGTATTGTAAAATTCGCACTAAACACATTTTCCTTTAAAAACTTCTGCATTTAAAAAAAAAACACACAAAAAGAGAAGAGAGTAAGAAGAACAAAGACTTCTTTGCAGAAAAAAACAAAACAAAAAAACTTCATTCCATATTCTGTTGCTTATCTGGGGCCAGGTTACAGGAGCAGCAGTCTAATCAGAGACGCCCAGTCCTCCCTCTCCCCGGCCTCTTCCTGCAGCTCATCCAGGCGAACACGTTTCCAGGCCAGCTGAGAGATGTAATCTCTCCAGCATATCCTGGGTCTGTCCCGGGGCCTCCTCCTGGTGGGACACGCCCAGAATACCTCAACCAGGAGGTGTGTAAATGAAAAACTGTGTAAGAGCCTGAAAATTGATTTGTACTGAACATCCGTACTTACAACCCAAATTCCGGAAAAGTTGGGACGTTCTTTAAATTTGAACAAAATGAAAACCAAAGGACTTCAAATCACATGAGCAAATATTTTATTCACAACAGAACATAGATAACATGACAAATGTTGAAACTGAGAAATTTTACACCTTCATCCACAAAATGAGCTCATTTCAAATGTGATGCTTACTACAGGTCTCAGAATAGTTGGGACAGGGGCATGTTTACCATGGTGTAGCATCTCCTCTTCTTCTCAAAACACTCTGAAGACATCTGGGCATCGAGGTTATGAGTTTCTGGAGTTTTGGTGTTGGAATTTGGTCCCATTCTTGCCTGATATAGGTTTCCAGCTGCTGTAGAGTTTGTGGTCGTCTTTGACATATTTTCTGTTTAATGATGCACCAAATGTTCTCTATAGG
>VUQS01032844.1:0-14701 GCA_015108495.1 Heterochromis multidens
ATATGGACTTGATAATGTCTAATAAGATGATGAGATGATGTCCTGGGGGATCTCCTCCCAGATCTGGACCAGGGTATCACTGAGCTCCTGGACAGTCTGAGGTGAAACCTGTAGAGGTCTGTGCATCCCTCCATGGATATCCCTCCCCATACTATCACTGACCCACCACCAAACCGGTCATGCCAAACGAAGTTACAGGCAGCATAACGTTCTCCACAGCATCTCCAGACCCTTTCATGTCTGTCACGTGTGCTCAGGGTGAAGCTGCTCTCATCTGCAAAAAGCACAGGGACTAGCGGTGGATCTGCCAATTCTGGTATTCTATGGCAAATGCCAATCGGGCTCAACTGTGTCGGGCAGTGAGCACAGAGTCTACTAGAGGATGTTGGGCCCTCAGCAGAAGTCTGTTTCTGATTGTTTGGTCAGAGACATTCACACCAGTGGCCTGCTGGAGTTCTTTTGTAGGGCTCTGGGAGTGCTCATCCTTTTCCTCCTTGACAAAAGGAACAGATATCGGTCCTGCTGATGGGTTAAGGGCATTCTAGGGCCCTGTCCAGCTCTCCTAGAGTAACTGCCTGACTCCTGGAATCTCCTCAAGCTCTTGAGACTGTGCTGGAAGACACAGCAAACCTTCTGGCAATGGCACGTATTGATGTGCCATACTAGAGGAGTTGGACTACCTGTACAAACTCTGTAGGGTCCAGGTATCCCCTCATGCTACCAGTAGTGACACTGACCCTAGCCAAATGCAACACTAGTGAAAAAACAGTCAGAAAAGATGAGGAGGGAAAAATGTCAGTGGCCTCAACCTGTAAAACCATTCCTGTTTTGGGGGTTGTGTCATTGTTGCCCCTCTAGTGCACCTGTTACACCGGTCCATCCGACGCCACCAAAGCAGCTGAAACCGATTAACAACCCCTCTGCTACTTAACTGACCAGATCAATATCCCAGAAGTCTAACTGACATGATGCTATGCTCTGATTAAAAAGTGTTCTTTTATTTTTTTTTATATGCTACAATTATAATAGTAAGATTTGGTAGACACCTACAGTATATATATTTATATTGATGTGATGATAGCAGTTTGAATTTTTTTTATGTTTTTATATCACTAATATTCAAATTAACATTTGGAAACATTAAGGGACATCTATTTACTTATTTAACTGTTGATGCTTAGGCTGTAGCTACTAGTTGAAATACCATGTAACACTGAATGCATGTCTTATCAGCTAAACCTTGACCATGTAACAGCACAAAATGTCCCTGGGACTGCAGAGCAGTGTGTCAAATCACAGAATTATCTAGCAACTCCATATAAGTCTTATGCCTGCTGCAATTGCTGCCAGGTCTTAGAAGTTGCTGTGCAATAATGAAGCAAACAAAGTTCTGATGAATTAAAAAAACCTTTCGAGTCTTCCTAAGAGGACTTTTATACTATCCCTCCAGTGCCAACACAGCGAGTAGTTGTAAATTGAGTGTGTGAATATAAACACTGGCTGCTGGCTGTCTATCTGAAGACACCCACATATGAACTGAAATTACATGCTTCAGTAGTCATTGTATTATCACTCTGTATAGAATCAAATGTGTTTTTATTCTATTTTATTTTATTTTTGTTTTCCGACATGTAGCCATGACCCTAATGTCTAAAGGGGGACTATTATGCAGTGGTGAATGTCCAAAGGTTGTTATAAAAAGTGTTGTTTTTGAGATACCAGCTTAGGCTTCAGAACGCAGTAAACACTCTGTTTCTGATAGTTTTTTTTCTACACTTGCTCTAGATGATGTGTGTGAGAAAAGATATTCCTAATATGGTCATCTCAGGCACACAGCTCTGGCTGTGACCACAGAAGCCTGACCCATTTGCTGTTCAGATTTTTTCTTTGTGAAAGGGAACCAATTAGAAGAAAGTTGTCTCACAGGGTGGTGGCCTAGGAGGAAGAGGAGCTAAAGTGGCTTATATCAAACAGTGGATGAACTGAGGGGCTGCATCAAAACCCAGTGTAAAATTTTAAACTGTGAATTATGCAAAGCAACTCAAGCAAAGCCCAAGAATAAAAATATGGAGTTAGAAAAGAGCACAATCGGATCCATTTAACCAAGTGGTTTTACTTACAAGCTGAACCTTGTTCTATGTCATATGTGTCATCCGTATAAACTGAAAGAAAGAAAGAAAGAAAGAAAAAAAAGAATTTGGCATCATTCAGTTATTTGTTACTGTTAACTGTAGTTTAGTGCCATAGTTCCCACAATCTGAGAGCAGCAAACAGTCCATGAGGAGTTACTTTGTCAAAATTAAAAACAACAACAACAACAACATAAGAGCCACTGTGTTCTGTCAACAGTGCAGCCAAACAAACACACACACACACACACACAAACAAACCATTTTTTAAAATCAAGAAGTCATTCAGTAATTATGGCACACATTGTGAGTAGTCAGTCCACAGACTGAGCACTAAAAAGATAAACTGATAAAGCAGCTTAACACTGCATGCAATGTAAATCAGAAATTACATTGCATACAAAAATCAATTGTTCATAGTTACTGAATGCTATTCTGGAAAAATGCTGACATGTATCATATCCAAGTTTGACTTAATACACAACTTTAGTATCATAAGTTAAGTTATTGCTCTTCATTGTGTGTTTGTTTGTTTGTTTGTTTGTTTGTTTGTTTGTTTTTAATGCAGGATACACACCATCACTCACAAGCAAATCTGTCAGGTGAATTGACAAAGTGCATTTCTGAATCCTTGATAGGATGAAACAAAAATGTCATAGCTAATGGACCCATTGTAGTTGTGGAACACACAACATATTAGACGAAGGACATGTGAGTGTTGTTCTTCACTTATTTTGCTTTGGGCAAGAACATAACTCAGGCAGTGGTATGACATTGTTTGTTGTTTGTAGCTCACCTCAGCAGAGTCACTGCACAGCCAGCAGTCATGTATATTTTCCCCAGGCTGGGCCAGGGCTTAAAGTTCATTTAACCCTACAGTTAACTTTGTACGTGGTTCTTTGGATTTTAAGGCAACTTTTATGCTTACAGGCAAAAGGCAACAGTATCAAAAAGTAAAACATTTTAATAAACATTGCATTTATTAGTATTTAAGGGACCCATAACATGCTAACATGTTAGGTTTTCACTTTTCCTTTAGTGCGATATATAGTCTTTTTGTAGATATTAAAGGTTTATAAAGTTGCAAAGCTCATAGCTGATACCAAAGATAGTATTCTCTCCCACTGAAAACTACTGTGAACTACTCTAGCCTTTTTTTCTAGTACTTATCTCTGGACCATGTAACAAATTTGCATAACCCTCACTTAGTGGTGCATTTGTCATTCCTCAAAAAAAGGAAGAAATAAACTGCTGTCTTGACATCAACCATTTCTATTTACTCACCAGAAGTACAAATCTACTAGCTGCTTCAGGCATGTTTTCTGTCATGTTTACTCATTTTGTGTTATTTTAAATGTTAAATGAGAAGCAAGATTAGGATGAAGGTTGGAAATAGTCTTAGTCGATACTGAAATTACATGAAAAGCACAAGATTTGTTACGACAGCAAACTGACGGAAATTGCCATGTATTCATATGGCATTTCATGATAGGTTTGTTTGATATACTATAACAGTGAGCATGGGTTTTTGGAGGACCCAATAGATGACTTTAATTTTTGATTGCAATGTCCCCACAATTGGAAAATCCTTACACCACTAATGTAGCTAATATTATTCTTGGCTTTGATCTTATGGACACAGGCTGGGGGCAATACTAAAATTGTAATGCTAAGAACCAATCAGAGTTTGAATTTTAAAGCCAATTGAAATAAACAAGAGTGTGGCTTGTTTGTTAGAATTCCCTGATGGTACACGTGAAAATTAAATGGCTATGTGTCCTGCTTCCAGTTCTGGATCAAAAATGCATAGTTTGTTGCCATCTGTTAGAGGGCTATGCTTTGAATCTTGGTTTACTGACATTATTTGTCTTGCTTTTTCTTGACTGACTCATCAAAGTACACTGGGGTGTTTTTTATCTATGCATTGGGTGAAATGTTAAAATATCTCTTTAAACAATAAACCACAATGACCAACTTTGATGTCTGTCTACAAATATTAAATTAAAAAAATCCCAACATTATATGCAGACTTTTTTTTTTCTTGAAAGGTACAAAACAACCACAAAACTGCAGTTTGCTAGAGAAGAGAGTAGTGAAGAAAATGACACCTGGAGACCTGAATGTCGTCACAGAATGGAATATCAGACAGTTTTCTTAGCTGAATTAAATGAATTCAGTGTTTCTTGTCCACCCTTTAATTTTATCATGAGTGCTAATGAAGGCTGTAAAAGTTTGAAGACAAATGTTTTAGACAAACTCGCCAGTTATTTTCCAAGAAAGCTAATATTACATGATAGAAAATGTGTTGGCATTTTCTTGACATCTTAGAATTTATTCCACATCTTGACAAGTTGGTATCTAGGCTACAAATGTATTCTAATAAGAGTAATGTTTAATGCCTGTAAATGTTTTGACCTTTTCTCAGCATCACTTCTTTTTACATACATATATTATGTGGCACAATGGGGATCTACAAAGAACATCACTTACAATAATAAGGGAAGGGCTTGGAGAATGCAAAACAGTAGTAACCTTGATTGTAATTGCTTATACAATACCTCCCTCACATACATAAGCTAGGTATTCACAGCAGGAATACTCCCAAGGGAATAGGGAGTTTTGGAGGGATATTATTTTACACACATTTACTCACATTCCCCAACCCAGAAGGCCTGGTTCAGGGAGTGTTACTTTGAGAGAGCTTTGAAAGTGGAGCCAGAGCTACAGCACTGAAAATTTTGTTTGGTTTAGTACTTTCAGCATTTCAGCTAATCCATCTCAGTAAAAGTCATGCATAGTAAAAGCCGGTAAAATCTGTCTGCTTACTTAAGTATATGGCAGGACTTGCCCATTTTTTGTTTTCAAACATTCAAACTTGGTCCCTTGTTCCCAGTTCAATGAGGAAGAGACTAGGGGACAAAAAAGAAAGAGCAGAGTGGTAAGATTGAGATTGAATGAAGAGAAGGAATAGCAATGACAATATGGGGGAAAAAAAAACAAACTCCAATTTCCTCTAAATGTTTATGGTTTATATATCTAAAGCTATGGTGTATACAAAAAAATGAAATGTTTTGCTTTTTTGTTGTCTTTTTTAATATACAATATAATGTGTATTTCCATTTTCTTAATCATTTTTCTAATTTGGGTCATAGGGAGACTGGAGCAATTCCCAGCTGTCACAGAGCTGTGGTACACCCTGGTCAAGTCAGGCCTATCATATGACCAACAGAGAGACATCCACATTCACACCTGCAGTCAATTTGGAATCACCAATTAGCCTAACATCCACGTCTGTGGATTGTGGGAAGATGCAGCGAGAACATGGAAACTCAACACAGGCCCAACCCCAGGACACTCTTGCTGTAAGGTGACAGTGCTAACTGCTGCACCACCGTGAAGCCCAAAATGTTGCCTTAAAATAATTTGTAGAATTTTATTGCATGAGAAGAATGTTAAAGGGACCATTTTCATGAATTATTTTCAGTCAGTCATACAATGAGATGTACAATGAATGAACTCATAAGCAAAGCAGAAAAGCAAGACGGAGACAATGAATGTAACCTGGTCACCATACCATTGTATGAAGTCCAGCGTGTAACAGTTATATTCAATAAATCAGCAGACTAAATTGCCTAATCTTCACAGGTCTTTGACTTTAGTCCTTAGACTGTGGTGGAAATGCAGTTTTCAGTTCCTTGAAAAAGCGAATATTTAATGAGAATAATATTTATATATATTCCCATATAATATATGGGAATAGTATTTTAAATATGCTGAGTGGACCATTTAGCTTGCTATTTAATGATAAAAGATGTTTATCTGATATTTTGTCATTTGCTATGGTAACTGCTGAAAATGGGTGTTGACTAGAGTTGGAACATTCAAAACAATTTCAACAGAACTAAAGGATATTACCTGCCTGCCATGTCCAAGTACTCATGTCTCTTTAATCTAAAATTTTTCTCTGGGGGCAAATTTTATTTTTTGTTGATTACTGAAGTTATTTGCTTGATCAACAGTCAGTAAATAAAAAAGCAGCCCTGCAGCAAACAGTTGTGAAGAAGGCATTGTAAAAATGTAATAAAAATAAATGATCAATAATCAAAAAAGATTTTGAAATCAGAAAAAAATCAGTCAGTTAAAATATAATATCCTGTATCTGTATCTTCCTTTAACACATTTTTTTATTCTTTTGGCCTAGGAACTGACTGGATTAGAGGTTGCCACTTCACTACTTTTACTTAATAACAACCCTCAACCCCACTGCACCTCCCCCATTGCTGTAAAACATGTATTGATCCCTGTAGGGAATCTCCTTCTATCAGTGTAACTGATAGTGTGAAGGCATGTGAAGATCCTGACGTCTAATATCGACCAAGTCACAGATTTTAACATCAACATAAGAACAACATAACATCATAATATATATGTAGGTAGTGACATTAGATCAAAATTAAACTTTTATTTTATTGCATATTTTTCTGGTATGTAACCTAAAATAATATGCATTTACAATTTAATAAAAAAAAAATGCACATAGACAGCACAAATGATGGATGGAGGTCAAGGTACAATTTGTCTTTATGAGATTGCATTTATGGTGTAAGAGTGAATCACACTCCAAAAGTGTATTGGTGCCCAGGTATAAAAATACCAATTCCTGCATAATAAGTCTTATGCATTGAGAATTAATACTGGAAAAAAAAAAAACAAGTTAAAGTAAATTATCTAATCTATAGATCTTATTTATTGATGAGTTAATATTAGAAGAAAATTAAATTGTACTATTGGGATGGCCCTCTTTGCTCCCAAAAACCTTTTTAGTTTGAAATAAACAAAGAGAATTGGGTCTTTATACTAAGTAAGAACATGGTGACTTGTTAATTATAATAATGAATAGTTATAATAGGCAACAATAAAACAGAACCTCAATGTTATCTTGTCCATTCAAATTCAAAATATTAATTAGATGTGCAAAACATAAAATAAAACAGAATAACACAATGGAAGCGAATAAATTACTGAGCCTCTCTTGACATACTTGGCTGGAAAATAATTTAACAGGAATCAAGTTAGAAACATGACATCAACTGTACAGTTCTTCAGTAACTAAATAGTGGAAGCTATTAAGTTTCCATGATATACAATGTTACCTGTGTTAAACGTCACTGCCAAAAACTTACGTATTTGGAATTTTAAATCACAAAGTATACCTACTTTACGTATTTTGAGATTAGCTTTATATTAATTATTTTTTGTCTTTAACTATTAGTACACTAAAGTAAATTTTCCAATTATTTTTATTACCAAACTGAACATATACAAGTTCCATACATTCTGTATCCACTGCAGCAGCTAATGATATGTCTTTGAATGCCACTGCTTGCTAGGATGGGTACATCTCAGTGGTGCTTAGGGACTGATGGTAGGAGTGATGGCACTGCCACTGAGAAAAGGATCCCCAGAGGTATTTTCAGGGGAATGTGCTGTGGACAGCAGAATGGCCTCCATCGCCCCAGGGATATAAAAAGAAGAGAAAACATACATTTCTGAACTAGTCAATGATGGTGTCTGCAGTCAAGGGGCTATCTGAGAAAAGAAATGAAAGTTAACACTTAGGAAACAGCAGAGGTACTTGAAATGCAGCAATATTGTATCTCAAAATGTTGCTCCCCAAGAGCAGATTCAACCTTTTAAATCATGATTTAATTAGAATTTGTAGTCAAGAGCAATATTAGCTTTAGTTTGTTTTCTTTTTTGTTCTTTTTCTAAAGAGGGAGGGAAAAGGTGAATACAGAATGACAATGAAAAGGTTTTTAGACAAAAAATCTTACCCTTGAGAAGGCTGATGTGAAATTGAAGCTGACAGACTGCTAACCAGGCCTCTATGTGTATGTGTAAATGTGATCATTGTTAGATGCAAAAACTGACACTGACTATAGCTCTTTGAAGGTTCTCAAACATTTTTTCTTCTGCCTGTCTTTAGTGAATGGATAAGTTTCACAAAGAGAACAGCCACAATGACCTTTTACATTGAAGTTTGCTTTATCAAAAAGTACACGTTAAGCAAATAATAATGTTGTACCTGAATTCTTAAATTTTCAATTTTTCAGACACTGTTACAGCAGAACTAGAACTGTCCATTGGTTAGTATGTCCTCTGTATACGTTGGTAATGTATAAAACTTCATTTAAACTGTAGTAAACTAAAGCTGTGAAAAGGGAATGACCAAGTAGTAGTAGTTGCAAAAAACATATTGTGGCAAGATAATGTGATATACAAATGTCAAAGATAATATGATCGCGTGATATTGATTATTCCTCCCTCTTGATGAAAACTACATTAGTCCTTCAAGGTGTCAGGTCTTTTTGGGGGGCGGGGTGAGAAAACACATTTTTGAGGATGTGGTTTAGATAAGATGTACTTTATCCTAAAAGTTGCAAAATTACTCTGTTACAGCTGCAACAACATTAAAAACAACTTAGTGAATATAATTTTTAAGAGACACAGATCATCTTATTTCTTACACATGATTGTAATACTACTACTGTAAACACTACTGTTGGTTGAAACCTAAAATACTTCACTTTGCCACCTTTCCTTGACTGAGGCATCCCACTGCTTAAAATGTAAATAGCAATATTTCTTTGAACCATATCACCACTGTTGAGTTGTTGAAACAGTTAACTTACAGTTAACAACAGTTAACTTAGAAATAAAATGAGTTTGTCCTGAGATGACACAATTAATTATGTCTAAAGAACTGGAGTATTAATAATAATTTTAACTATCTCCTCCTAAAATGTTGCATTATGACTCAATTTTGGACATTATCATCAAGAGAAAGGACACTGCATGTACACACGTGCACACACACACAAATTACCTTTCTTTTCACTCAACGTCTGTTATGCTGTCTCCTCTCTGTCAGCTTAATGTGCTCTTTGGCCTTTGCAGCTCCTATGGACTTTATAAGAACAGCTAGTTAAGTGCCAGGCCAATACCAAAAACTTGTTTTTCCAATAGTACCATATACAGTGCTGTGAAAAAGTATTTGCCCCCTTCCTGATTTCTTAGTTTTGTGCATATTTTTCACGCTTAGACCTTTCAGATAATCAAACAAACTGTAATATTAGACAGAAATAACCCAAGTAAATACAAAATGTAGCTTTTAAATGATGATTTCATTTATTACAGGAAAAAAGCATTCCAAACTAAAACAACTAAAGCTCCCTAAAGATAGGCACTTGAATGACTTCACAATGTTTATATTGTATCTTACCATTATTATTGGCAAATTGTGACAGCTAGCATATGTGGTTTTATTGATCCACAAAAGTAAAAAAATGTTAATGTTATTATGTTTGCGCTAATAGGTGCATAATGTGAAGTGGATACTAACTGAAAGTTGTTGTGTACCTGTGTGTGTATGCTTGTGTGTGTGTGTCTTTTAGCACATTGTGTGCACACCATTGTCTAAGCAATACTGACCACACTGTCTTTCCTTAACTTAAGAACATTGATATTTTTAAGTGACTTTATGATGGTACTTTTGTGTTACCTTTGGGGAAAATCACAAGAATGCACCGAAGCCTACAGGGCCAAACATACGTAAGGCTGTAAAATGAAAAAAAGTAAATGGAAATGGAGTGGGATTTATATGGCACTTTTCTAGCCTTACTGACCACTGCGCTTTAGACCATGCCACATTTAACCATGCATTCATATGTATATGCACTGTATTCTATACACTTAAAGCAATTTATCTACCTCACATACATGGCCAATTTAGAATCACTGTTTAACCTAACATGCATGTCTTTCGACTTTGGGAGGAAGCTGAAGTACCTGGAGGAAACCCATGCACACACAGGGAGAATATGCCAGCCAGGGTTCAAACCAGGAACCTTGCTGCTGTGAGTTGGAGAGCAGATTTTACCCTGTTTTTTCATTGGTTTGGGCATTCCCTCAAATTTTAACTTATTGTTTCAACAACAAATTTAAAATCACAAATACAACTTAGCTAAAATTAAAAAAAGAAAGCTGAAAAAACCTAGAGTAGTGCAGTCTTTTGAAGCCTTTTACAATTTCATACTGTATTCATATTGTATCAGTGTGTGGAAACCTTTTCACCCACACAACAGTATGTCACAGTTGCATGTAAAATCTATGCAAATGCACTGCTCAACCAGAATACATAATTAATAGAGAGCAATTAAAATGTGACTATGAAATGATATGTGTTAGGATACGCAGCTTGTTTTCAGCCAGTGGCAGGAGGCAGGCCTAATTTCTGAAGCTTTTGCTTCTTAAATAAAGCATGAGCAGCTGTGAGTTGTACACTTATCACACTGTGAAGTTCTCTAACTGGGGAGATCTGGACTGCTGATATATGCCACTATATGTAGACCCTTTTACAGGTTTTGCCTTAGACATGAAAAAGAGATTAATGAGATGGCAGCACCATTGGACATCTAATGTTTGTCCACTATAACAAGCTTTCTGACCTTCAAGAATAGAAGTGTACTTGGGATGTAAGATCGAGTGCCTTTCCTTACATTTTCCTCCTTCTTCCATTCAGTCCAAATGAAGTAATTGCGCAGATTGAATTTCATGCAGTATTTTGGCTTGAATTTTACCCGAGGACATCCTGTTTCCCAATAAACACTATTGATTACTTACCTACATCTAAACAAACCACTTTGAAACATATACACTTAGACATAGACATACACTCATACACAGAAATGTGAGCACACACTTCCTTGTATCAACAAGAGACTTTTACAGGCAGAATGTAAATTAGCAAATCCCAACGGTAATTAAAAACCAAGCCCCTAACTTATTGCATGAAGCCTATCTGGCTAACAAACACCTGTGCTGTTCAGTTCAATTAGGAAGGCTTTATTTGTATATCTTAATGGAGTGCAACTCTCTTTATTTAATTTAAAGATCATATATTCCATTTCCATCTGTGCATGCATTATATTTAAAAAGGTGATATTCAGTTCAGAAGACAAATTTCAAAATGTAGGGTTTGTGACAAAATTACTCACATTAAAAAATAAATGTATAATATCATCAAAGACACAAAATGGGCAGAAAGAAAGTTTCAACCTAATACAGTAATGTAAAAAGAGTGAGTCAAATGAAAGCTGCAATAAGAAGAATAAATTCATTAATGGATAAGCAACTTATGATCCTCTTTGCAATGAGGAAAATAAGCTTTGTCAATCACTTATTCAACACAATTTGTGTAGATGTAACATACTTGGTAACAGTAAGTATTACCCCTAGCTTCAGAAGCCAGTAATGTCCCCTTTAGCAAAATAACTTTGCGCTGACATTTTGCATATTTGCCAACTGATGCAAAATTCCTTCAGTTGCAAGTTGTGTACTTTTTTCTTTTTCTTATTTACATGCACTGCCTTTTTCAACAACATTTTTATGAGATTCAAACCTAGGCTTTGACTAGCCCGTTACGTTGCCATCATTTTTTTCTATTCAAGCAAATTCTTGGTGAAATTGCTGTTATGCTGAGGATCCATGTGTGGTTCAGCTATGTCCTTTGGACAGACATCCTAACATTATCTTCAAGTATTCTTTGATAAGATGCAGAATTTAAAGTTGACTGCAAGATACCAGGTCCCTTAGGCAATGCCAAACAAAAACATTTCTGACAGCATGCGTCACAGTTGATACAAGGTTCTTCTCTTGAAAAGCTGTCTTTTGTGTGTGCCAAACATGTTTCTAGACAGCTTTATCATTGATTTGTTTGTCCAGAGCACAGTAAATCAAAAAGCCTGGGGCCAGATGCAAAAGGAGAAATGTACATATACATTATTTTCATTATTTTAAAATTTATAAGGCATCACATACTCTTACATAAATCTCAGGATCAATGAATGAATGTAGACACAAGTTATTTGACACTACAATTAAGACAAGAACTGAAGGGCATTTTACTTAATGTAAAACTGAGTCACTCTTTGGAAAAGTGATGAAATGGAAATATGCTTTATTTGGTGGTCTCAGAAATCACAAACAGAACAAAAACTACTGAAAGCAAAAAAGGTAATGGAGGCTATCAGCTCTGTAGATTCTATGCAAAGTGCCCTGGTCCAGGAAAAAACAGAAAGAAATGGTTGGTCTACAAGTGGGAGGCAAAAACATGGAACAGTTAAAATAAGGAAAGCAGATGATTATGCATTGCTACCACAGAAAAAATTCATGGTTTTTGTGCATACACATAACTTAGACATCCGATCCTAAGTCTGTGCCTATATGTTTCACTGGCAAACTGTAGTTTTGCTTCAGTGTTCTTTTTGAGCAGATTATGTGTTTTTGCGACAGGTTGCTAGTAACAAAGTACGTAATGATACAATTTAAAATGGGTTCTTTGCAAAGTTGTCTGTTATGTGAAGACACAACACTGGTTCATCCCTTGAGATAGGTGCCTTTTTTATGCTTCGATGATTCAGTTAAGTAGCTTGAAAACAATGTTGGGTGTAACATGTAATCACATTACATTTTCCAGTAACGCGATAATGTAACACGTTCTAAATTTTGTACTAAACACTGTACTAAATTCAGCTTTTAAGGAGTGGAAATAGGGACATTACTATTATTTTTATTGCACAAAGGACAAGAGCACAATGGTGAAATGTAAACTGCGTCCAGGACAAAAACAGAACCCAGAGTGATGTTATAGCCGAGTGTATGCCGACCCGAGCCCAGCAGCCAGAGCCTGAACTTCAACAGGTAACAAAGGCAATGATGAGAATTTATGACTTTAAATTCTCTTTGGGCTGGTTTTCAACTTTGCTTTGTGTTGTCAGCTTTGTGTTCATATGTAAATGTAAACACAAAGAAAGATCGTATGTGTGTCCTTATTAGGATAAGTGTTTGTGTTGGTGTGTGGGACTGTAGCCTAAAGTTTATATTGTTAACTGGTAATTATGAGATAATACGTTTCAGGTCATTTTATAGAGTACCAAGAAAGTAATGCAACGAGTAGTGTAACAAATTACTTTCTCCGGCAAGTAATTAAGTAACATACTGCGTTACGTTTAAGAAAAGTAATGAGTAATGTGTAATACATAACTTTTTTTTGAGTAACAACCTCTATACTGCTTGAGAAAGAACAAAAGCTTTGATCAGGTACAAGAACTGGACTGAAAATGAATGAAAACCAGCCAATGTGCACAAAAAAACCTATAAGACCTTCGGAAGGCCTGGAGAACTATTGTTCAAGACCACTTTTAAAAAATACAATAAAATCTGGCTCCTTGGAAACAAAATATAAAGAAATGAGGGATGGTTTGAGACTTTTTTTTACAGTAGTATAAATAAAGTACTGGTGATGTCCAGGGTGTACTCCACCCGTTGCCCTGTAACAGCTAGGATAGGCTCCAGACTACCTATGACCCTGAATTGGATAGGCAGTTAAGAAAATGGATGAATGGAATTTGATGTAAAATTTATAAAAGACAAAAATTCTATTTAAATGTGTAAAAATGCTGTAGTTATTGATACTCAGACGCAATCCAAATCAAGTGGCAAAATTTTCATTTTGTGAAGGAGCATTGTTTACATCAGCCCAAGACAATATTGGCTCTTTTTAAATAGTATGATGGCCACAAGTGAGTGGTAGACATTATATAAAAATACACATTTTAAATTGAATACTATCATTACATACATTTGTACATTTGTAGCAAATGTACAAAATATGTTCTGAAAATTAAAATGATATTTGTATTAGCTGTGTTAAAAAAAAATTACTGTTTTTATATTCTGTGACTAGTAAATTCACTTTTTGTTTGCCTCAATGCACACCATGATGAAAAACACTTCCTACCCCACCTGCTCATTTATCAGGAAGGCAGTGCAGATGGTGTTCTTTGACAGAAAAGACAACATGGACAACTATCAACATTTTTGTTGCTAATTAATCCTTCAATTCTTAGATTGGAATGGAACATAAATTAGCTTAAAAGAAAAGGAAAGTGGACTCCCACAACTTTATGTAATGCACACATTGTCTCTGTTTTTAGTGCTTATCCTGTTTTAATCACTAGAATTAAGGTTCATAAATGATTTTGCTTGAATTTCACTGTATCACATCTTCCTCTCTCCTTGTTTGTTTATGTTCTGCTTTCCATTTGCAATCCAACAACCTAGAACCTGATGAAAGAAAAGGACGGTAGTTAGCACAAAAAATACCTGAATTCATCATATTAAAATAACCATCTTTAGAATACAGGGTGGGCCATTTATATGGATACACCGTAATAACATGGGAATGGTTGGTGATATTAAAGTCCTGTTTGTGGCACATTAGTATATGTGAGGGGGCAAACTCCCCAAGATGGGTGGTGACCATGGTGGCCATTTAGAAGTCGGCCATCTTGGATACAACTTTTGTTTTTTCAATAGGAAGAGGGCCATGTGACACATCAAACTTATTGGTAATGTCACAAGAAAAACAATGGTGTGCTTGGTTTCAACGTAACTTTATTCTTTCATGAGTTATTTACAAGTTGCTCTTTGTTCACAGCCATTGACATGTC
>VUQS01032846.1:0-11055 GCA_015108495.1 Heterochromis multidens
ATGCGTTGTCCTGATGTTGAGTTGTTGGCAGTGGGTATGCGGCCATGTTGAGTGCCAGGAGAGTTCAGTCATATCATAACAATACTTGTGTACATTCCACCCAAAGCAACAGCTGAAGCTCCATGTGAAGTTCTCCATGAAACTGTTGCTAGGATACAGACTAAACATCCAGAGGCACTCTTCATAATATCAGGAGACTTTAATCATATTTCCCTCTCCTCCCATCTGACTGGATTCACACAATTTGTTGACTGTCCTACCAGAGAAAATAAAACCCTTGATCTGCTGTACACCAAAGTCAAAGAAGCTTACAGAGCTGCTGCCTTACCACCACTTGGCAGATCAGACCACAACTGGAAGACTCCTCTCTACAGACAATCATTCACACCCACAGCCATCAGGCTTTACAATTCTCATACAACTAGCAGATGAGCTACGTCAGACATACGAATTTCCCTTTGGGATCAATAAAGTTATTATTATTCTTATTCTTAACAGAGCACTCCTGTAGTTTAACTAATTGATTTGTATCATCTGGCTTCATGAATAAATAAAGCTGGTATTATCTGCATAGGAATGAAAATGTATCCAGTGTTTTCTAATAATATTACCCACCATGTATAATGCATACCATGTATAATGTAAATAATGGTCCCAGCCAACCAACTTTGAAAGGGGAGCATTAGGCTCAACTCACTTTGGTCTTCCGTTTAAAAAAAAAAAAACCTACTTGCACTCACACAAGCTATACATAATTACAACCATACATGCATAGTGCACTCACAGAGAAATGTAGCCACCATTACAAAAGTACAAAAAAAATCTCTCTCTTAGATTGCAGATGCGAAGTTGAAGGCAAACAGGAGAGACATTTCTCACACTAGGACAGGTGACTGTGAACGCACAATATCAACACATTTCCATTTGTTTTGCAATTTTTAAGTAGGAACATGCTTTCAAACTAGCTGCACAAGCTGATGAATGACCTCTTTTTAGTTTCAGACACATGAGGGGTACTTCCCAAAGTCTGACCTGCGGTAAAATGGTAAATGGACTAGTTCTTATACAGTGCTTTTCTACTCTACACGAGCAGTCAAAGCACTTTATATAACATGTCTCACTCACCGATTCATACAAACACTTTTTTCTGGGCCTAAGTGCTTTCTGTCTAACCTTCACACACACTCACACGAGGGCATTGGGAGCAAGTCGGGGTTTAGTATCTTGCCCAAAGATACTTTAGCATGCATACTGGAGCAGCCAGGGATCAAACTACCAACCTTCTGATTAGAAGACAACCTGCTCTACCTCCTGAGCTACAGCCACTCCATCTGCTCAGAGTCCTCCTCAGCTGCTCCTCATGCTGGTTAGGTGATTGCTGCAGAAGCACTAAACTATTCAATTCAATTCAATTTTATTTATATAGCGCCAAATCACAACAGCAGTCAACTCAAGGTGCTTTATATTGTAAGGTAAAGATCCTACAATAGTACAGAGAAAACCTCAACAACGACCCCCTGTGAGCAAGCACTTGGTGACAATGGGAAAGAAAAACTCCCTTTTAACAGGAAAAAACCTCTGGCAAAACCAGGATCAGGGAAGGGCAGCCATCTGCCATGACCAGTTGGGGATGAGGGAAGGGGGACAGGACAAAAGACACACTGTGGAAGAGAGCCAGAAACTACTGTGAACTGAATAATTAAACTGAGCTTGAATTGCAATAACTTATCAGAGACACGGTGTTTGAGTTTTTCATTACCAAACTGTATGAATTAATGAAACTAATAGTTGAAATATCTCCATAGAATTCAGCTGAGGGGGCACAGTGATGTTATTGGGTGGACCTGGACCCCCGAAGCCAATCTATAATGCTGACGCTGGTCCCAGCACAGAACCCTGAAACTCCATAACTAACTTTTGTGTGTGAAGAAGACATTAACAAATTGGAATCTATCAGATAGATATGATTCAAACCATTGCAGTGCAATTCCTTTAACACCAATGCTGTGTTCTAATCTCTGTAGTAAAATATTGTGGTCAACAAGAAAAGGTTAGAAATGGGCCTATAATTAGCTAAAACAGCTGAGTCCAGTTAAAGATTTTTAAATAATGATTTAATTACTGCCACCTTAAAAGCCTGTGGTACGTAACTTGCTGTTAAAGCTAAATTGATCACATTTAATTTGAAGCATTAATTAATGGTAAGACTTCTTTGAACAGTCTTGTAGGAATGGAGTCTAACAGACATGCTGATAATTTAGAGAAAGAAATTATTGAAGTTAGTTCATAAATATCAGCAGTTATTAAAGTTGCTCTACTTAATGATATGTCTGTGGGATGACTGCAAATATTTTTTTCTCTAATTGTTAATTTTTTATTGGTAAAGAAATTCATGAATTCACTACTAGTTATGTCATGTGGCAGGTATGTGGCAGACGGAATGGATCCAAAAATGCAGGACTCGGCAGACTAAAGTAAACTCAAAATCACAGCTTTTATTTATGCTGGCAAAAGGCGATGACAACAAAAGCAAAAACAATCACAGATCAGGGCAGAAGCGAACTGACTGGAGACAAAACAGACTCATGGAAACTCACACACCATAACGGAGGACATGACAAAGAACAGAAGTAGACACAGACAATATATACGCACGGAGGGAATCAGGGCAGAGTGGACACACCTGGGGAACACACCTGAACAGAATCAAACTGACGAGACAGGGGAAGCAAAACTGAACATGATACACACGGGACGAGGAACTATCAAAGTAAAACAGGAAGTGACTAACACACACACAGACCCAGACTAAGACACGAGAACTTGACCCAGGAACCAGGGGTAAACAGACAAGGAGACAGGACTGACGCAGACAGACACGGGGACACAGAAACACAGACTTGACACCGAGACGGCAAAAGTAAAACACAGAGACAAGACACAGAAACCACACAGGCACGGGAATACGGCTGGGGGGACAGAAAGGGATCACAAAACACAGAGACCAGGTAGACCTCAACAGGAGACGCTGAAGACAGAACATGGATGAGACAAAGACAGACTGGACACGAAAAAGGGAACAGACATGAAAGCAAACAAGAACCAATAACTAGAAACATAAATAACAAAAACTCAGACTCTCAAAAACTGAACATAAGTATCTCATAATTTCAAAGAACTAAACCAAAAGTCCAGACCAGGCTCAAAATACTGGGTCAAAGACCCAGGACCATGACAAGTTAAGGTAAAGGAATATTTGCCAGAACAGAACTCTGACTCTTTGTCATCCTGGCTACAGTGTTCCTGTTTTCCTCTATCAGTGACAAATAGTGAGATGTCTTAGCTTTATGGAGGACTTTCTTATAGAGTAACAAAGTATTTTTCCAGGCCAAACGAAGGTCTTCTAAATTATTAAAATGCCATTTCCTCTCCAGTTTACGACTTGTCTCCTTTAAGGTGCGCATTTTTTAGTTATACCAGGTCATGAAACCTCTGATTGGTTGCTTTCTTTTTCAGAGGAGCCACAGTATCCAGAGTCGTACGCAGGGAGGCTGTAACACTGTTGACAAGATAATTGACCTCTGTGGGAGTAGAGTTTAGGTAGCTGCTCTGCATTGTGTTGGCACATAACATTGAAAAAGATAACAGTGGAGGAATCCATTCCTTAAACATAGTTAAAGCACTTTCAGAAAGACACCTACTGTAATTAAATTTATTCCCCAGTGCTGCGTAATCCATTATTTTAAATTTAAATGTTATCCGAAAAAGGTAAGACAAAAGAGGGTTTTCAGGAAATACTGAATGTTTAGTTTCAGTTTTATGCCATATGTCAGGACAAGATCAAGAGTGTGATTAAAATTATGAGTCGGTTCATTTACATGTTGAGAGAAGTCATCTAAGTCTAATAGTGAATTAAATGCAGTGTCGAGGCTGTCGTTTTCAGCATCTATGTTGATGTTAATATCACCTACAATAATTATTTTACCTGAATAGAGCACCAAATCTGATGAAAAGTCTGCAAATTCAGATAAAAACTCTGCTTTATTTGTTGTTATCTATCGTCCACCTGGCCCTTACTCAGTTTTTTTACTTTTCCAATTAGAGTGGACAAGGCTAAGAATCATCAGGCTTTCAAATGAATTAAAACTCCGTCAAGGTCTTTGGTTGATTGATAAGCTAGAGCTAAAGATTACTGACACATGGCCTGTGCTTCGAGGATTCTGACAGTTAGTATGCCCCGGAGGTACTGATTCATTTAAACTAACATGTTCATCCTGCTGTAACCAGGTTCCTGTAGGGCAGGATAAATCAATATGTTGATCAATTATTAAATCATTTACTAAACAAAACCTAATGTTTAATAGTCCACATTTAATTGATTCACTCTTAGGTGCAGTTGGGGGAGTTATATTATTCTTTCATTGTTTGTGAACTTTAATTCTTAAATTGTTTTTTGTTGATTTTTAGTTCTTTGATGGTATGGAAGCAGACATATTCTCTATGGGGATGGAGTTTTGGGGTGAATGACAGGAGGTAGGAAGCTACAGAGAAGCATGTAAGACTGCAGCTCTGCTTTTGGAAGGGGGACGGAGGGTGTTCATAAATTTAGAAAGTTTCCTAGTTATCTATAAAGTCCACAACATTTTCTGGAAACCGCCAATATAGGCAGCGGTTGAAGGACCACATGCAGCTATACATGTCATCATTGCTCAGACTGGGGAGGGGACCAGAGGAAACTACAGAGTCTGACATTGTTTTGGCAGTATAACACACTGACTCTTTATTAATTTTATTGACCTCCACTTGACGCAACTGGGTGTCATTACCACCAGTGTGAATTACAGTCTTACCAAATCTATGTTTATCCTTAGCCAGCAGTTTCAAATTTGCATCAGTGTTGCATGCTCTGGCCCCTGGAATACATTTGACTGTGGTCATTGGGCTCTCTAGCTTCATGTTTCTAAGAACAGAGTTACCAATAACCAGAGTTTTTTCCTCGGCAAGCATGCTGCTGAGTGGGGAAAACTGATCTGAAACGTGAAGGAGCTTCTGTTTCTGACTACACTTCTTCCTCACCAACACCCAGCCGACCTGATTTTCCAGCCAAGGCCAAGGAATAACATTTGACACACTGAGGAGGAAAGTGCCAGTAAGTCAGCTGGAGAACCTTAAGCCATGCTGCTGGTGATTCAACTAATAGCTATCCCAATAGCCATGCTAAGCTAGCAAATCCCAAGAGACACAATAAGTAAATACTAAAAATATAATTTGCAGGTGATTCAGCAGAAAGTGTGCTCTGATAAAGCACATGCAGGTTACACTATGAAATATTTACTATATAAAAATTTGTAATTAATCGAGCTGCACAGATTAAACTACAGAAAACACCACTGTATATTGCAACAGGAACAGGAAGTTATATGATACTGTAGTGATAGCCAACAAAAGTAAGAGTGCCATTCTTCTCCCAAAAGTCCAGGAATTGATTTCCTCAGTTCCATGATGTTTCTGGACTGTTGTTAAGAGAAGAGTTCTGTGACTCAGGTGACCATATTAGAGAAATCCCCTCTCACTTACGCCAAGAGCAGGAAGGAAACCAAACAATTAGAGCAGTCTAAATCCTGAGCTTTGGGTTCATGGGGATTACTTGCACATATTTTGACCTTATTAAATAAATAAATAAATAAAAGGCTATGTTTTATATGACAGAAAAAGAAACACATTTAACAGATATCTGTTGATGATGTACGAATGGACATCATAAGTGACAGCTAAAACATTAATAAAATAAAATAAAATAAAATAAACTTAATTATTGACATTGAGCTGACATCTGATTTGCTTAATGGCTAGCATTACAGTCTGGAAAACTGGATGTGTTAATTATTCATTTTACCTCAATCAGCAGTCTGTTTAAGTTTTAACCTTTTTGTTTTACTTTTGTTACCTGTAAAAGTGTTGGCCCATGTGGCCAAATTGATGGATTTATTATTAATTTGCAACAACCCAAGTCTCTAAAATAAGGTTTAGATTTTGATGTTGAACTCCATGGTCAGTTTATTGATTTACATTCTTTTCTCCTGCATTTGTTATTTATTCATTTATTTATTGGTTAGATGACAACTTTTAGAAAACACGGACAATCAATTAATTTATAAATGGAAGCTGTTCAGTTTGAGCTAACAAGCAGTGTTGAAATATCATGAAAAGTATTACAATTTCACAGCGGTGGAGACATTACAAGATAGCTACATCAGTCACAACAGAATGATGCATCAAGGTTGCTTGCAGTGCTTACATGTGGTTATTCTTTGTGACCTTTTCTTATACACATGTCTGATCTGCCACATACATTATTAAATATCACAGAAACTCCAGTATTGCAGGATTGTGAAGGTAAACTTCATTAGAAGTGGGGCTGACATGTATGGCCTCCAGGCTTCCACTGCAATAATTAACTCAGGGATTTTTTTCCATCGCTTCAGTCTCTCTGATCCAGGTTGGTACTGACAACCTTACACCCCCCTTGCCCCTCCTTCATCTGCCATATACAGGTCACAGACGGCGGCCTGGCACCCTGAGGTGTCCTGTAAATGTGCCTGTGGAGTGATGGGCGGGAGTCCCTCGATGCCACATTCATTTGCACATCAAGAAGGCAGAGAAGGAAGCTTTGACCCAATTAACGCTGAGGAAAACAGATTAAATAAAGTCTGCTGCCTAGTCCTGGACATCCAGTGCCACTGTGTGTGTGGATCAGTGTGTTAATACATGGATGATGAGGTTGCGCTAGGGCCACAAGATAAAAGTAACACAACTCTCACCCAATCACAGAGGGTGTGAAGAGTAGAGGGAGCTGCCTGGCTCAGAGGCACTCTTGCCACATAACACTCAAACTCTCCTTCATTTAGATAGCTAATTGGGACAGAGGATAGAGAGGAGAGAAGAGTTCTACATGGGCCTAAAACGGACACTTGAATACGGTCTTTACCACCTCAGCATCAAGGCCATTTCTTTGTTTGAGCTTCAAAGCTAATTAACGCCTCAAAAACAACAAATTACAAAACAATTTCACCTTAGGACCATTCTGGAGTGTTCAGTAATACCGTGTGAAAATCATCTTAAAACAACATGGATGACAAGGCTTTAAAGTGGTAAAAAGAATTGGAACTTTTTAACAATTCCTGACATCTGCTGAAGAAAATAATGTTAAATGATTAAACAGTTTCTAAATGGACCTTGAGGTTTGTTATTTTTTCTTCTTCAAAGACAAAGCGTTACCTTTGCTTTTGACTGACAAAAGGCTCACTTGTGAAAATCTGATAGTAGTATATGTAATAAGTGAGACAAACACTGAGTGTGACCTAGTTTTCCACACATGCAAAACTTAAGCAGACAAGATCTGTGACACATTATTTCCAGTACTAGCCAGGCAGTCAGATTACTTAAACCACTTTCTTTGGTGGTAAAATTTAAAATGTGACGCCAATAAATTACACCTCATCACATACATACCTGCCCAACTAGTAGTGGTCAATTTATGAAAAATGTTAAAACAGCCACTGTTTATGTAGGCAACCTCTTACATTTGTGTAAGTCCATGTAAAACATCAGACTTTTCTTTTTGTAAAGTTATGTTTGATTTGTGCCACTACCACACCTTCCAGTATATGCTGTTTCAGAGACTGGACCTATTCTGTTGTTCAGGAATGGCAATAAATTGCTGGCACGTTGAAAGTACCCACAACTGCACTGAATATAGTATACTGAAAATCTATGTCACCATAATCCCTACAATGTTGGACAAAAGAACTGATGGTGTGTTCAAAATAGGCAAAACGGCTATAAAAAGTCATGGACTTTATCCTAACTCAAACCCTACCACAAGCCCTACATGGACCTGGTGGATGTTAGGGGTTAGCCTTATAACATGAGGCTATCTGCAAACCAATAAGGGTAGTGCAAGGGTTAGATTGTATTTTAGTCAAATGCTAAACAAGCTTAGGTTTAGAAAGCACACGCATTTGATGGCAGAGGGAAGTAAGAACACCTTTTTAACTTGAAGAGACCTCCAAGAGAACCAGGTTCAGGGAGGGCCAGCCATCTTCCCATGACAGATTGGAGGGTGAGAAGAGATGACAGGAAAGAAGAGCATTATTGCTCATTTAAACTGGAGATACTCCTAAATGTTGTTTTGGGAATGCATACATATGGAAGGAACCTCTGTAGGACAGTAGGGGCAAGCTACCAGTAGTAGGAGGACTTGCCAGAAACCTTGGGTCAGGAAAAACATCCTGAAGCTGAAACTTCCAATTTCACATTCAGGAAATATACAAAACTCTTATGGAGTCACACACAGAGAGAGCAAATGAAACGTATTAAACAGATTATGGTGAATGGGTGAATAAGAGTCAGAGAGAGGGGGAGGGAAAGATGTAAAGTAACAGAAAGAGGAAGAGAAGGAAAGCAAGAATTTGACAGGGATGAAAGGAGGGGAAAAAAAGAGGTGGAATGATTTCTCTGGGCTCCATGCCTTGTTAGATCTATCATCCCTTTAATTAATAGTGTTTTTAGGAAGACGTCTGAACTGTGTCATTTCCATTATTGGAAAACCCAATGCGATTAATGAATAATTTTCATTTTTGATCCATTATATCATGCTAGTTGATCTCCTTTTTTCCGCACTGCTGAGTGATAGCATCGTTTTCTGCCCCTCGATCAAATTTAATTTGGCCCCTATTATATTACACTGTTGCGACTGAAGTGTCAATTTTTTGTCAGGCAATTAGAAGCTATAACCTGTGAAGCCAAGTTTGATAGGCATTGTAATTGGATTGTTTCAGCACTAGCATAGAGTGCTTTTAGCATTTCTTCATCTCTACCTGCTTTCCTCCCTCTAAAGTTCTTTTCTGGTTGTGATATTTTGATAGTGTCTCTGTCTATATGTTGAACTTCAGAGCAAACAAAAGATAAGAGGAAAATGGTTTGGGGTGGATCAGGATGTGTGGCAGAGGAGTGCTTGCCTGTGCAGAAAGTCGGCCGTGAATTTGTGTGGTGTGAAATGTGACACATTTCCAGCCACCGTGGCAGGTATTTTTGACTGTTTTGACCCTGTCCTTGCCTCACCTTTCAGAACTCCACATTAGAGAGATTTGAACTTTTCAGCTGACAAAGGTAAGAAGCTTGAAAATTTTAAATGTGATGGGATCCAGTGGAAAAACAAGGGCTGGCTGATGCAACCCTGACAGAGTTTCCTAGAGAAGAACTGACACTCATTTGTGCTTTTTTTTGTTTGTTTGTTTTTATACAGGCGCTATATTGGTGTTAAGACTTCATCTTCCCATGAATTCAAATTCTAAGTAGGCAAAGTCAAAATATACCATTACATATTGATTACATATTGAGAAATTGCTGTATTTGACCGCCAATTCATTATCATTATCTTTTTACTTTCTTGCATTTTATTAAGTAATGAGAATTCTCTGAGATCTCTAAGAAAAAAGTTGTGTTGTAGGAAAAGGGGAAGATGCTTAGTAAACTGCTACATAAGCTATGTAATCTTGTGTAAGAGGACCAGGGCTCAAGCCCTCAACATCCTCTGATGCCATTGGCTGGGGGAGAGAGATATCACAGTCTCTGCTAAGATTGGAAACAAATAAATACTAGACTGCTGTCTATCCAGTCAATTCTGTTCTCTAATAGTTGCTTCTCAAGAGCCTATTGATTCACTGAATATATTTTCTTCAACATGATTCTGACAAGATATCAGAATCATTGTATAAAAGAAAAACACAACCGCTGGCCAGTGCTTTCATTTTGAAGTGAAGGCAAACTGGATACTACTTTAATACACTATCCCATCTGAGGTACAAAGTGGTATCACACAAAGATAAAGGTTGGTGCTTACCATAGACTCTATATAACAGATGACCATGGCTACCATGACCACTAAGTTGTCAGCTAATGCTAGCAAACTTGGTTAGTAAACTGCATTCATTAATTGTATGGGTGAAAGCACAGATACACAAGTCTGCTAATTAGAACTAAGTGACACAAATTAAATACTAGAATTTCACTCACCAGAACTAAAGCAAGATATTCTGTACCACACAACAAGCCATATTTCTTGTCATGTCGTTCTACTAAAATGTTCTAAAAGGCACCAACAATGCAAACAAGGTTGAGAGGTCCAGTTCAGTTACTTGGATTAGTGAAGGTGAACCCAAGTTGCCTGTGCCAGGACACCTGTCAGTCAAAGCAGTCATGCCACTAACTCTAAGCCTGACCAGTAACCAGAGTTATGAAAAAAATCAACTGAGGAGGAAACTATCCTCAGAGAACAAAATAGCTTTTACTGCCAGGGCATAAACACTTTTTCCTGCTGTTTAGTTAAGCATATTAATATGGAAGTACAGGGAGATTAACTTGCTTTAGAGGCGGCCCCAAGTGGCCATTAGAGGAGCTAATTTGGTACTAGTGTGCTAACTTCAGAGAAAAATCTTTTCACAAAACATCAGCATTATTGTCTTTCTATTAAATGAAATTTAGAATGTATAAATGCACCCGAATGACTCATGTCATGACAAGTGGACTGAAAATGAGTCAGGACGGTTGAAGCGTCCAGGTTTACAAACACTGAGCTGTCTTTAAGAATATTCAATGAGATCACATTTTTAACACTATAAAGATATTTATATCATATTTGATACAAGATTTTAAGTCTCTTCTTCATCAAAATGATCAGTGGTTTCCTGAAAAACTTGAATGCAATCTGACAAGTCTTCTGCCCACTGGTGGACTAGCCTATCTGTACAAGCAGACAGTAACAAGCCCTTGACCTCAATGTTCAACATGGCCTCCTTCAAGTGGTTGCTGCTTTTGGATAGGGACATGTTTGTTTATTTTAGCCAAGTTTCAAAGAAATCGCAATTATATTGTTTGAATATGAATGTTTGCTGTGTTGAAGCAACATTAAGCAATATTTTGAGTGAAATTTCAGACATTAATGTGTTTTTAATATGCCACCTGGTCTCAGTACTTTAGCATCACAAACCAAAA
>VUQS01032849.1:0-10993 GCA_015108495.1 Heterochromis multidens
TTTAAAGGGTTAAAGAGTTATAATATGACTTTAAACTTCTGACAGCTGTGTAGAGATTACAGGTACTATCAGGTTAACTGATGTGCTGCATTTCCAGATCATGCATGCAGAGCTTGAACAGAATTAAGGTCGGTGGGTATTTAACAATGTTGTTGACCAAGACGCGCTTTCTAAATTTATATATTTTACTGCACAACTGACACGTTGAGTTACAATAAAAACAACATCTTTACATTAGCTAAATATACCAAAAGCACCGAATAAAGTACTGAAGTGAACAAACTAACGTTTCCACACGAACATGCTAGCTTAGCCCAAAAAAATAAAAGACTGACGACAGTGCAGGGAAATTATCTTAAAAATCTGCTGCAGATATTTTAAGACACATCCGCATAATGCAGCACAACATCTTCTTTACAGCGTTTTATTCATATCTGCTCTGCTGTGTATTAAACGTATCACGTTAGCCAGCTAACGTTAATCACCTCAGCTAACATCGTCTTTAATGCCAAAATATTTACCTTGGATGTTCGAGTTTCTGATGCTCGTTGTTCCGCTAATTATAAAAGCTACATCAATCGCATACTTGCGTAAAAAATAAATTTGGTAAAAAAAAATAAGGAGCTTCCCACTTTAATGAATGTCCCAGAAGACAACTACAACTCTCCGAGCTGTCCCGCTGAAACCGTTTATACCGTTTTCAAACCTCACTGGCCAATCCTGAAGCGCCGTGACGACGGGAGGTGTTCGATTTGTGGACTGGAATATTTACATGGGCGGGGCTACCCTTGGAAACAATAGCTGGGGATGAGGCGGAGTGCGGAAGCTCGTGACATGTGAATTTAAATGTGCGAACACAAGCAGACTTCCAGGGCGGAGTTACGGCGCTGCTCAGATTTAAATCAACCAATCGGGGAGTTGTCGCGCTCCGCCTCCGGCACTCAAACACATGCACACGAAGTTTCCCAGTGTGAGAAATTTATTTTATTTATTGATTGATTTTTTAAAAAGTTTTTATTTAGGTTTTTGTGTGGGCTTAGAACTCGGCTGGCTCTGATTGGTAAACATCTGGATGGAAAGTGTGGATGTGCTCAGTGCCAGGCAACCACTTGGGAACACTCAGGAAACTGAGTATCTACATGGTGTTGGATTATATAAACAATAATCTACCAGAGGTAGACTGCCTCTACCTAACTGAAAAAGAAGAAGAAAAGGGATTTTTAGCTATTATTTATAATTCAAGTAACAAGTAATGATCTCCCTCCGTTTTTCGTTCCATTATCTACTGCAGACTAAAATTGTTGCTTTCTCTGATCAGGAAGCAAAGCTACAGGATGTTTAAAGTCATGAATCTCACAGAGGTCATGGTGGTCAACAGAAATGCATTGTGTACATGCTCTTGTGCTTCGCCCTTCCAGTCATATATAAAAGTTTATTATAAGTGGTTTATCGTTTTTTGGTATGGCATATTATCTAACCACCACCATTAGGTAACTAAAATAAAAAATAAATAAATAAATAAAAAAAAAATATATATATATACACACACATACATGAAATGTCTTTACTATTAGTCTTTTTTTTAATGTAGTCAAATTTGTCAAGACAACCTACCTGAGGAGATATTATTATTATATTGACTGAGAGAGGGATGTCTGGGAGTGAAGTTTTTTACATTGTATTTTTTACATTGTTCTTAAATCTTGCCTCTGACTAGTGTTGGGGGGGAAAATCAATGCAGCATAGTATCGTGATATTTTGTGTGGCAATATTGTATGGATTCAAAAGACAACAGCAACCTCCTTGCATCTACAAAAAAAAAATTGGTGGGTGCCTGGTGATTGCATCGAATTTTTTCACATTCTGCAACCAGTGCAACTTGTGGTGACTAAATGGTTGCTCAGAGCTTGAGAGTATTGCACTCACAACCACTTTTGACCGCCTGATACAAGGCAACCTTTCTGCAAATAGTTGCAGTCTGACTTTGACTGCAATCACTCTGAGAGATTGTCAAGGGTTTGCAGAGAATTGTTATCTAATTTATAAATGGAGCCATCAACTTGACCCCATTCAATCGCAGACTGACTCCGTTTTATAGCAACATTTATAGCAGATTTTAGTGACAGTGTTGGTATGCTTGACAATCTCATTTTGCAGCAAAAAAATAACAGAAGTGAGATAACTTTATCATATTGAATAAAACAGATATTGACATAGTTTGAAGACATAATTTGCATTTGAAAAAAGGTGATAAATCCCAATATATGTCATTGCAATACTCGGCATATCGCAAATTATTAAAAATCACAATAAATTGTGAGTGAAGTATTGTGATAATATCGTACTGGGGGGTGTCTGGTGATTCCCATCTCTACCCCTGACAAATACCACCCATTACAATATAAACTTTATATTGTAATAGGTTCTTTCTTTATATCATAAAGAAAAACTAACACAGAAACAAATAAAAAATAAACTGAAATGTCAAAGACACTGGAAACTAAAACTAAACTGAAAAGATCTAAAACTAAAACAAAAAAAGACTAAAAATACAGAACTATAATAACTGCTAATCACATTTCCTCTGACATGCAAATATAATTGAAATAATTAAAATAATTTGCAAGAAATACTGTTTAAAAAAAACACATGGCCAAATTGCGGTGTTGTAATCTTTTCTTGTACTTTTCCCTGCACACACAATCTATGAAACGGAGAAAGCTCTACATGATATTCTATAAAATAAAAACCATTGGGGACCGCTGAGTTCACAAATAAGTAGGGCAAACACTCAAAGTTTTTTCTCTGCATTTTTCTTTATTAACTCAAAAAGTCCACAAATATTGTGTAAATCCATTTATGTTTATTTGTGGTCCTGTTCAGATCCATAGGCACTGAAATACTTAAATTAATACTGCCCTTCTTTATTGAATTCCATACATCTGGTAAACAAAATATAACAAAACCAAATAATCTGTTTTTAACTGTCAGTATTTGGAATGATTCGGAGGATCGATGCTCCCGTTTCAGAAAGGCCAGCAGGAAGTGGCTGAAGTCACTTCGCAAACATATCCGGGCTCTCGAGGGAAAGTTACTGGCTGCCCTGAAAATACAGATGTGTACAAGTAAGCTTGGATCAGGTTCAGGTTTGCGCAGTGGTTCTCACACTTTTTCTGGCACGTCATACTTTAGAAGCATAAAGAGTTCATGCCCCACACATTATTTTACATCACTTTCACCCTGGATAGGATGAGTTGGAGAAGATTACTCTCCTGAAGTTTAAGACTCATTTTCCTGATTATGACACTCAAATGTTTTCCACTTCTATCATTTTCTTGTCTGTACTGTAAAAATAGTTAAATGATCACTTCTCTTTGCTGTACTGTGGGGAGGTGACATGTTCTTGTTTGTTATTAACACTGAGACTGTCAAATTTATTTCATGAATAAAACTTGCTCTGAAGAACAGTATCCAACTCCTCTAATTGCATGTTTGAACTTGTGCTTTACCTGGTGTGAGAGGGATTTTAGTTCCTGATGCCTTCAGGACAACTTGTAGACTATAGGGCTTAGTGCTGCCTGCCTGTTCCCTCAGTATGATACAGACTTCCTCTTTCCTCAGCAGCCAGTCCATCTGGCTGCCCAGGTAGTTCACACCACGGACACAAAGCTCACAGACGTCTTTGGGAAGAAGTGGTGAGAATGCCAGGCACTCCTTCTGAATTCTAGGATAAAACGAGTGTGTGAATCTTTGTATCACTGCGAACATGCTGTGGACTGAACACACTGAGGTGTTTATTTACTGTGCACGGCGGTAGGATTGATAACTGACCTGAAACCAGTGTAGCCAAACAGCACAGCTTGTAGAAATCCTCCCATACCTGTGAGAAAGTTGACTGCACCAGAGCCATCAGATGATTCACTCCATACCTGTGTGGAAAGGTAATGACTCCTTCACTCAATAAATGTTAGGTGTGTGTTATGTAGGTATGTGATAGTGTGAATGAAAAGGTACCTGGAACGGGCCCTGGATGTTACTGAAGCACTTTTCAAGTAAAAGCTGAGCTTTCTCAGCCTCCCCGAGCTCTAGCCAGCCAATTGCAAACATACCCTGAACGTGCAAAGTAAAAGGCTTTGATTCAGATATGAACACAAAAGTCAAGTCACTGTAACACATTGGTAAGTAGACTCTAAGCAGGTCACTATATTATTAATGCCTGTATTTAAATAATGTGGACTATATAAGTTACTGTGCCATCTTTCATAAGTAGTTTTTTCTTCCCAGCAACCTTAGTTGCTAGACACTGCATATAAAACCAGTGATGAGCTATTAAAAGAATATTTTATGTATAACACTGTCAAGGGGTAGTATTTCTGACATTTTAAAGCAAGAATGTGTAACTTTTGAGGTGGCTGTGGCTTAGGAGGTAGAGCAGGTCATCTGCTAATCAGAAGGTTGGTGGTTCAATCCCTGGCTGCATGCCAAAGTATCCTTGAGCAAGACACTGAACCCCAAGTTTCTCCTTATGTGTTCATGTTAGATACAAAGCACTTCGATGTAGAAAAAGTGCTTGTATGAATTTGTGAATGAGACATGTATAAAGCGCTTTGAGTGCTCAAGTAAAAAAGTGCTATATAAGAACAAGTCCATTGAACTTTCGCTGATTGGTAAAGTGCCATAAATGGCAGCAGTGACTTAATGTTTAATGCTAAAACATATTTTTACTTAAGTACAAGCAGAAAATTGTTAAAAGACAGTTATATTGCAACAAGTGCCCAAAAAGCAGTTTCTGGATAGGCTGGCTCCAAAAGCCAATCCCCATAGACTTTAATGTGAAAATACCCAACTTTACAGCAGAAATAAACATGTTTATAATCTGGTACAGAAACAGTTTTGGTCTTTATATTTTTTATCTTTGTAGCAACTATAAAGGGCATGAAATTTATATATTGTAACCCTTTTAGAATGAATTATGTCTTGAAGCTATGTATAGTTAGGGGCATGGACAGGTAGATGACATTTCATCTTGTTCAGTTGCTGTTCAGTCTATCTGGTAAGTTAACTTTTAAGTCTGTTTTTATCTAGCCTATATTATCATTCAATACCCAGTGGATTACCAGTATACACTCACTGGCAACCTTATTAGGTATACTTTGCTAGTACTGGGTTGGACCCTCTTTTGCCTTCAGAGCTGCCTTAATTCTTCATGGCACAGATTCTACAAGGTGCTGGAAACATTCCTCAGAGATTTTGGTCCATATTAACATGACAGCATCACATAGTTGCTGCAGATTTGTCAGCTGCACATCCATGATGTGATGTGATCCAAATCTGGTAACTGTGGAGGCCATCTGAGTACAGTGAACTCAGTGTCATGTTCAAGGAACCAGTTTAAGATGATCTGAGCTTTGTGACATGGTGTGTTATCCTGCTAGAAACAGCCATCAGAAGATGGGTACAGTATGCTGTAGTCATAAACGGATGGGCATGGTCAATAATAACACACAGGTAGGCTGTGGCATTTAAACAATGCTCAGTTGGTACTAAGAGGCCCAAAGTGTGCCAAGAAAATATCCCCCACATCATGACACCACCACCACCAGCCTGAATTGTTGATACAAGGCAGGATGGATCCATGCTTTTATATTGTTGTCCGCATGTCAGAGCAGAAATCAAGACTCATCAGACCAGGCAACGTTTTTCAAGTCTTCTGTTGATCAATTTTGGTGAGCCTGTGCAAATTATAGTCTCGGTTTCTGGTTATTAGCCGACAGGAGTGGCACCTGTTGTGGTCTTCTGCTGCTGTAGCCCATCTGCTTCAAGGTTGGACATGCTGTCCGTTGAAAGATGCTCTTCTGCATACCATGGTTGTAACAAGTGATTGTTTTAGTTACTGTTGCCTTCCTATTGGCTCAAAGCAGTGTGGTCATTCTCCTCTGACCTCTGACATCAGCAAGGCATTTCTGATCTGAGAACTGCTGCTCTAACTAATGGGAGACGTCACCATGGCCAAGTTTCTGGCTTAGAGCAGGGATTTAAATGAAATGCATTGCTGTTCCCGGTGTGTTGATGTGATGCTAGCATTACTACACAGGAGTGAAAATGTATCTAAAAACATTTTTAGCATTTTTAAGTCTTTTGTTGTTTGAATCATAACAACATAAAATACTATTGTTTAGTTACTGAAACCTTCACCTACTTGTGAAGGTTTTGTACTTTTATAGATTCAGTGTAATGTGTAAATAGTAAAGTACATGTAGCAGCAAACTCGCTGAATGTGAAAAACTGAGACATACTATTGAAATTATGATTTTTTTAAGACATCTCAGGCCATTCATCATGTTTTTTTTTTTAAATAGATGGCCTATTTCTTAATTCTTGTAATTTCTCTATTCTTGTAAAGAATTATTTTTCCAGACTGTACTTGTACTTCTTTACATTAAAGAAAGGACAACTTTAGAAGAGTGTGGGTTGTTTATTCCAATAAAGGGTTATCATGCATTAGTTTTGCTGGTCCATCCCACTTGATATCACATTGAGCTTTATGTGGCTAAAATGAGTTTCAAACCCCTGTTCTAGAGGTAAAACCTGTGAAGCACTGGATTAAACAAGGGTGCATTTATTTGCCTGTATTATATATGTTTGCCCACTTCACTGCTTATATTCATAAAAAGGAAAACTGTAAATTTAGCCAATTTAGCGGTTTTGTGTGACCATAGAAGATGCTACGTCTTTCCTACCCATGTCATGGCTGGACCGTGAGGGTCTGTCACTGGCTCATATGCTTTAAGGTCATTCCTTCTAACCTCTGTGGACATCGGCAATCCAAGAGGATACCCCAACAACACTGTGTCCGCCTGCTTCACGGGATGACCTGTGCAGCACCCAGAGGACATTCTGGCATCAAGTTATGGATAGTTGATGTTCTTATCTTGTTGGTGTCAGAACAGCAAAATATTAACCTTTAATGTAGCCGTCATACTCAGGATGGTACTGGTACTCTTGGTCAAAAGGTATCTTAATGTATTTGGCCACTGCTTGCCATTCCTTGGGTGCAGGGTGTTGGAGGAGTTCAGCCAGTTCTACAGCAAACTGGAGACTGACAAATAAGATAATTTTATTATTACTGGTATTCATAAGACAAATCATAAGGTGTAACATAGTTATAAATTCAAACAGTAATACAAGTACCTGAGTTTGGCCACTGTGTTTGTGTACACAGAGTTATTGACATTGTAGTAATATTCATCAGGCGGCATGACACCTGAATGGAAAAAAGTGAAGTTGATATCGAATATAAAATAAATCAAAGATGCCTTCATTAAAGCAATAAACTGATACACTGAATTTATTTAGCGTGACAAGGTTAAATACCATCTTCCTACTAACGGTCTTTACCCAGGAGGTGATATTTCTGGTCCTCGGGGTTCCAGGTTACCCTTGAAACCCAGTAATCAGCCACACCATAGATGACCTCGCTGCCTCGTCCCTCTCTGAACATGGACAGATCCTGCAACAAAGAGCTTAGTAAATGAAGTCAGACAGGAAGGACAGTGAGCGGAGATAAACGAATGTACCTTGGTGAAATAGAGATAGTGCTGGAAGGCCAATGTGACATCTCCATTGATGTGAATCTCTTGTTGTCCATAAATGTCCTCTGGACACACCTCTCTCCCTGACACAGCACTCTCCCACGGGAACTTTAGTCCCTGTAAAGACAGCATATTCTCCTCAGAAGGCTCAAACACGATTTCATTGTTATTATTAAAAAGTAAAGCCAGAACTCGGTGTCAGTCTAAAATATATACACCTCTACAACAATATTCAGCAGCTACTAACAACCAATAATGCTGCAGATGTACAGAAAACATTTCAATCACCAGTTTTTTAGGTGCAACTGTATTCTCATGAAAATATGAAATAAAAAATACACCTTTATTTGGGACGCTCTATTAAAACAATTTTGAGAAATTTTATGTTAAAAATTCTGTGATCAGTTTTGTCCCAATCAAGTTCATCTTTATTCTAGCTCACACTGATTTTTTATTATTATAGCCCAGTTGTTAGAAAAAGGAAAACTGCAAGAAAAAAACCCCAACAACATTAATAAAAGACAACATTAGATCTACCACTAAAAACCAGGCACTGTGAACGCACCAGGACACGCAGCACTTATTAAGATCATAATCTCTTCCCAAGTATGTGAAGAAAGGATTGCAGGTTTCGGCAGAGTCCTCCTGTTTATCTTTCACAGTATATCTGATTTTACAGTTGCATCTGTCATTTCTGTAAGCCCCTGCTTCACTGTTGTACCTGCAGCTTGTTTTTTCACAATCTAACAATGAGTTCTGTGTTTTTATATTGTGTGTTCAATACGGTTTCCACAGTTTCAGAGTTGAAGTGAAGAAAAAAGTAGAAAAGAGTATTCCACTAATCATCTTATACCTTGTAGCCTTGCTTTTGGGCGTTTTCTTTAGCACCATCTATGGTCCCCACCCTGTACTCCAGCACAGCTCGGGCTAGCTTGGGGTAGAAAAGGGCTATCCCAGGATACATCCAGATGTCCTGTCACAGGAAAGAAGAGGTACTGTGTGACACATCATACAACAGAAACAATATAGATGGCTAGCGGCTGTATTTAGCCTCACCTGGTCCCAGAAAACATGGCCCCAGTAGTCCTGGTCCTCTCCACCATTAGAGAGCCCTCCTGGACTGACTCCACCAAAAGAGCTGGAGGTGTCATGTATGGACGGGAAAGCACTGAGGAGGTAGAACATGCAGCCAATCAGGGCCTTGCAGAGGCTCTCAGACCCCGTTACCTCCACTTTGCTCTGCAGCCACAGCTCTTGCCAGGCCTTCTCGTGAGAGGGCCGCAAGCTCCCAGTTGCCATCAGATTCAGGCCCTCATCAAAACTGGCCTCAGCGGAGTCTAAACTGCTGGCTACGACCAGGATGAAGCCCCAGCGAGCCTGGCTGTGCTCGGGAGGGAGCGTCAGAGTCAGAGGTACGGGGTTCCAGATGAGGTGCACTGTGGGACAAGAACCTCCTGGGTACTCAGCTGTGGTTGTCTGTCCTTGGATGTGGCTGAGGGAGAGATGGATTTAGATTGTGCAATAGTTTTTCCTTTTACTACAAACTCAAACAAATGTTGTTAGCCTCACCTTCCTTCTCTGTAATCAGGACCAGCCTCGAACATGATGTCTTTGCTATGAGGTGTGAATGAGCTAACGAGCTTAACTGTGACTGGCTCCTCTGAGGTCACCTGACGCACCAGCAGGATCTCCATCACCATCAGGTTGGAGTAGTGTCGGTGAGAGTACAAAGACTGCGTGGCAGTTACACTAGCTGAGCTCAGTGTGTGTGAAAAAATGCCTTGAGGACAAGAGGAGAAAGAAGCATGAGACCAGATCAGAAACAACACAAGGGAAAAATCACCTGCACTACAGAGGCTACCTTTGTGGGTGTCCAGGCTGTAGGTGTGTTGGACAGGTTCCTCTAGCTCCACTTTAACAGCTAGAGGACAGGGGACATCTGCTCTGTGGCACTGTCCACCCTCCCCATTATAAACACCGCCCATGTGCATGACATTATTATACACCCTCCAGCCCAGGCGCCCGTTCGCCAATGGAGGGAGGAAGCGGAGGTCGGTGGGGAGAGTGTCGGTGGTGAAGATGTAAGGGTCCGAGTCAAAGGACATGATGAGGAGGTGACCTTCACTTTAAAGGCTCAAATCAAACCAAGAAGTCAGGAAGTCTTCAGCTAAATGAACAATTTTTAACTAGGAGTGAAAAACATATATTTACTAAGATAAGAGAAATTAACAATGTAAAAGTGAGACAGTAGATCAACACTGGATTTTTTCATTGTGGACCTGCACCCTCTGTTTTTCACAGGTTCATGTTAGTTAGGCTATTTGCAGACTGCAGACCTTGACACTTTTGTGTCACAAGACATGTCTAAATATGGCCATAAGATGTCGTGCAGACAGCCTAACTGAAATTTAATAAAGCAGAAGCAAAAGCAGCAGCAAAAACAAACTCTTTAATAATTACTGGACAAAAAGGTTTCCTCATTAAGTAAACTAATTATTTCAAAGACATTCAAACAGTGATCAGTTAAAGCTCAGTTACTGCTGCCAGCAGCCTGCACAAACATCTAACATAAGTCCTTAAGCACATTACTTCAGTGGGAATTTTTTTATTCTCACGTGAACAGGAAGAAGCATCTGTTTCTGCAACAAAGAGGAATGCAGGAAAACCAAAGTGCAGGCAAGACCCGGAAAAGATCCCAAACCGCTTGTTCTTTACAGCTCAGCTCATAAAAAAGTAGTTTATGTACTCTAATTTGTTCAAAGCTCACATCTAGTGAGAGCAAATAACTCAAATGTTGTTAGTAAAGTGGAACCAAGTTAGAAGTATCATTTCATTTGTAGGAGGAGGCCTCTTTGTGCAGTACAGAAAACCTGGATTTGGTTTAGATCGGATATAAAACATGGCATGGATTCTCCGTGGAGGTTAAACCCAGAGGCAATGTTAGAGTATCATGCTCTTTTCATGTTATTAGAGATGTCAGGTGCACTTTTCATGTTGTGCATAAAAAAACAAACAAACATTAATTTAAACTTTATTTAAATTTGGATATTTTGATGAGATCAGGTTTGTCACAGGCTTAAATGGCTGCTATGTTATGCTTATGTATGTAGAATTTAAACAGCAGCACCACAGCAGTCAAAAATACTCTTCAGGTCACGGTAAGAGTGTTTACAGTCTGTCTGTTCCCAGAAGTATCACGTCACTTTATCCAAATTAAATCAGCTCAGCAATCACACTAAAAGTTTTTTCTTTCTCTTTCTGCTTTACCAGTCAGGCTCAATTGTGGTATTTTGTCCTAGTCTAGTTTTTTAACAATTAATTTTCAGTTATTTTTATTCTATAAACAAAGCACTTTTTTTATTTTAAAAAAAAAAAAAAAAAAAAAAAAAAAGACTCATTGG
>VUQS01032851.1:0-11155 GCA_015108495.1 Heterochromis multidens
AATCAGCACCTCCAAGTCAGAGACCCTGGTTCTCAGCCGGAAAAGGGTGGAGTGCCCACTCCAGGTTAGGGATACGGGTTACTATCCCAGGTGGAGGAGTTAAAGTATCTTGGGGTCTTGTTCACGAGTGAGGGGAGAGTGGAGTGTGAGATTGACAGATAGATTGGCGCTGCTGTACCGGTCTGTTGTGGTGAAGAGAGAGCTGAGCATAAAAGCAAAGCTGTGGATTTACGGGTCACTCTTCATCCCTACCCTCACCTATGGTCACAAGCTCTGAGTAGTGACCGAAAGAATGAGGTTGCGGATACAAGCTGCGGAAATGAGTTTCAAGCATCTGACTAGGATGCCTCCTGGACACCTCCTAGGTGAGGTATTCCGGACTCTCTCGCTGGAGAGATTATATCTCTCGGCTAGCTGTGGAACGACTCGGTGTCCCCCCAGATGAGCTGGAAGAGGTGGCTGGGGTGAGGGATATCTGGGCTTCTCTGCTCAGAGTGCTACCCATGCAACCCGAACCCAGATAAGTGGTAGAAAATGGATGGATGCATCGAGAGGACGTTGTTTACCTGCAGTTTATACATCAGAAACTGTTCAAATAACTATATTTTTTTAGACCTAGTTTTGAGAGATATTTGCAGACACTGAAGTTAAGATGACAAACTCCAGAAATATTAAAGTCCAGTTGTTCTTGATTGTGCCATTGCTTTCCTGTTTTTGTGTGCGGCCAGGATTCTCGGTCTTCGTGTTGGGTCAACTTTTCACATTCTGCGTCACAATTAGATAATGTAAAGAGTTACTTACAGAAATGATAAAAAACAATTAGCACTGTTGCCTCACTGCAGGACAATCCTGGACTTGAATCCACCAGCCAGCTGGGGCATTTCTGTGTGGAGTTTTCATGCTCTTCCCATGTCTTGGTTCTCTCCGGGTACTCTGGCTTTCTCCCACAGTCTAGAGGCATGCATAGGTTAGGTTAATTGGCAATTATAAATTGGCTATAGGTGTGAATGTGAGTGTGAATGGTTTTCTGTTTCTCTGTGTTAGCCCTGCAACAGACTGGTGACCTGTCCAGGGCATACGCCACGTCTTGCCCCATGACAGCTGGAATAGGCCCCAGCCTCCACTCAACCCTGAATTGGCAAAGTGGAAGAGAAAATGATGGATGGATGGAAATAAAAAGCTATTTCTTATTTCCATATTCATCTTTTTTTGTAAAAGCCACGGGGAGCTGCATGTAGCTCCAGAGCCACAGGTTCAAGACCCCTGCTATAGGAAGAAAGTAATTTTGCATGTATGTGTGTTTGCATGTGATGTAGGAATGTTGAAGAAACTGACAACACTAAAGGTAGATGACAACCAGCTGACCTCACTGCCTAACACCATTGGGAGGTAAGAAACCTGCACACACTCATCAATCAAAGCCAAACACAGATCTATACTTTTATAGTCTTTTTTTTTTTTTTCAAAAAAACTTTAAAACCTCCTTCAGCAGAACCTGTTGTCAGTTTAGATGATCTCCGCAGGTGATTTTATATCGTTGGTGGGTTGTTGTTTTCCTTGTTTATTGCTGTTAGCTGCTGTGTTGTTATGCTGGCTGATGATTGGGGGGGGGGTTCTGTGTGTTGTGTTTGCTGCATTGCCGCGGCGTTAGTCCGAAGCCCAAGCAAGGGTGAGTAACATTAGCCTCCTGGATCCGGGGGTGTGTTCAGAGACAGACAAATGTTCAGCTGTGTTGCAGATACAAGAATCCATGCTTGCTGCCACATGATGTTCATGTGGGAAACATCTTCATATTCATGTGAATTACATGCAAACATAAACACAACTTTGCATTTCTTTCTTGTTGGGACATTTGGAGATAATATTTGAGTATGGCTCACATCTTTCACTGAAAATGTACTGTACCAGCTAAAATCTGCAGCGCTGAGATGGAAATGATTGCATGTAAAATGATTACAGTAATGTGATTACATTCTCATCATTATCCATTACAGTCCAGATTCAGTCGCAGCAATTGCATTATTTGTTTTTGAAAAAGATGAGCAATTGTTGAATTAAGCAGATTTTTTTTTACTTAAAGTACTGTTAATGAGACTTTCTTTAATCTCTATATGTATTTAGAGATTAGTCATAAGTTATGAGTCGGTAGATTTTTGAAGAATAACAATCTAAACATGGGGCACATTAAGAGAGTTAATAAATTATATCACTTTGGATGGAAATAATTTGATTCTGTTGTTTTTGGGTTTTTGTGTTATTTTTACACTTCGAAGCAATACTTAATCCATGTGACTGTACACATAAACATGTGCAGATGCCATGTTTAACATTATCATTGCACTTTTGCAAGATTTGTATCTGAATGCACTGGAAACATTTTGTCTTCCTGGACAGGTCCCAGGTTTTAGCTTCAATAAGTAGTACTGTAGATTCATTACTTCCCCTTAAAAGGTCCTTTTCTTACCTCTAGTTTTTTAAGTGTTTCTTACTAATGATGAATGTGATCCCTTTATCAAGTTTCTGTTTCCACATAGAACAAATACTGTATATAAACTATGGAATACATATAGGGCATAAATATATAGAATAAATACTGCTACTACTACTACTGTTACTGTTTACTTACTAAAGTCTTAAACTGTTAAAAGCCTCTGCTACATTAGACATAAGAAAGGTGCCATCATGGTAATATACACTCACCGGCCACTTTACTAGGTACATCCTGCTAGTTGGATCCCCTTTTGGTTTCAGAACTGCCTTAATTTTGTAGCTTCAGTTTCCTGTTCTTAGCAGACTGAAGGGGCACTCAGTGTGGTCTTCTGCTGCTGTAGCCCATCTGCTTTAATGCTCGATGTGTTGTGCATTCAGAGATGCTCTTCTGCATACCTTGGTTGTACTGAGTGGTTATTTGAGTTACTGTTGCCTTCTTGTCAGCTCATAGCAGTCTGGCATTCTCCTCTGACCTCTGGCATCAATAAGGCACCCAGAGAACTGCCCCTCGCTTGATATTTTCTCTTTTTCAGACCATTCTTTATAAACCCTAGCGATGGTTGTGTGGGAAAATCCTAGTAGATCAGCAGTTTCTGAAGTACCCATTTGGCACCAACAACCACGCCATTTTCAAAGTCACCTAAATCACCTTTCTACCCATTCTGATGCTTGGTTTGAACTTCAGCAAGTTGTCTTGACTGTGTCTATATGCCAAGATGCACTGAGTGTTTGGCTGATTAGATATTTGCATGAACGAGCAGCTGAACAGGTGTACCTAATAAAGTGGTTGGTGAGTGTATACATGTATATCTATACTGCTTAGCTTTATAGACTGATGTGTTTGCTCATGACTAATGCTTCTGTAAAACTGCATCTGGGAAAAGAAGGATTTTCATCCTGTGATTGGAAATACAAATAATGCAAAGAAAAGAACTTGAAGTTTAATATGGGGTCTGAAAGTCTACTCCTTTCCTCTTTTCTCCTCTTCTCTCCTCTCCTATCCTTTTCCTTCCTGTCAGACCGTATGGTGGCCCAGATGGTCCGGTCTATTGGGAATAATAATAGGAGACTAATGCAATGTTAACAGTGGCAGTACATTGTAATGTAAAATTGTTGTCTCATTAGCATTAGCCTGCTGTTAGCGTGATGCTAGGACAATGATGGCAGTCAAAGGGGGGTCATAGTGTCCTGTAGTGGGCCTGCTGTGGATCTTGCTGTATGTCTGAGTGGAGTGGAGAAGTTGAGATCCAGGTTGAAGAACTTCAGATATCCAAAGGGGATGAAAATGAGGATGGGTGGTCATCAAATGAGACCAAATTTATATCAGCTAATTTATTGATTGACTGGCTGATTAAATAACTGATGGATTCTTCAATGTGATGATCTTTGCCTTCTCTCTCAACACTCTCCACTTAATAATTGGTGCAAATTTTCCTTCTCATCATAACATGTTAAAAGATACAGCTGCTGACATTCCTCGTGTTTGTTATTGTCAACAAACCCCATGAAAAGACTGAAACTAGCTGACATCCCTACATGTCATGGAACTCACTCGACCATGAGGCTAAGGAAAAATCTTTAAAAACATTTTCTATATTAAAAATGCCTCCGAGAATCCTTAACTTACCGGGCAAATGCTCATTTAAATGAAGTGAAGTGTGCATTTGTTTCACACTATTTTATTACACTTTTACTGTGTATTATCACGAGCAGGATATTGTGTGTGAGGCTGACATGTCACCGTTAAATGATGTGGATCATTTAATGATGTGTTTGTTTATAGAAAAAATATATATCAGGCTTTGGATACATATACAGTATTTTTTTTTTCCATCCATTCATTCCTGGTTTCAGTCTTATCACATAATGTGTTGACAGATGTAGGAATAACGAACACTGCCATTCTTATCCTTTCAAACCCATGTCTGAGTAATTTAATGTTACAGCAGAGATTGTGTTGCCTGCAGAATGATTTCCTTTCTATCCCTGTCATGCTCTCTCTGCCTCTTCCTTCCTGCCTCTTTTCCTTTCACTCAGTCTGTCTCTACTGGAGGAGTTGGACTGTAGTTGTAATGAGTTGGAGTCGTTGCCTCCCACCATCGGCTACCTGCACAGCCTGAGAACCTTCGCTGCCGATGAGAATTTCCTCACAGAGCTGCCCCGGGAGGTATGGAGATGAACACACAGCTTGAACTATTGCACTTCATCGTGGAAATTGCTGGCCTTGATATCATTTTGAACTAAAGACAACAGAGGAACAGACAATTCTTGCAGAACTTTTCAACCGGTGTCAGGTCTGGACTGCAGGCAGACCAGCTTAGCACCCAGGCTGTTTTACTGCAGAGCCATGCTGGAAAATGCTGTTTGTTGGCATTGTCATTGAGATGGCATCATATATTTCTTCAAAAACCTGTCTATAGTTCAGCATTAAGGCAGGCTACACAGATGTGCCAGTCACAGATATTATGTGCACTAATGCACCCCCATACCTTCAGAGCATGTGAACTGTGTGCTGATAAACAGGCCACAGGTCCGTCTTCCTCTTTAGCCAGTAGCATGATTTCAGACAAGAATTTCATCTTTCATCTACATCTCGTATGTTTGTTTTTGTTTTCTTTGCGTGGGAGAGTTTTCAATTGCATTTGTAGTTGCAGCAACAAACTGTGTCCACTGACCGTGACTTCCTGAAGTCTCCATAAGCCCATGAAGTGATTTCTACTAAGTGATTTTTGCTGGATTCTCTTAATCTTTTAATGAGATTATGTGCATTAGATGATCATATCCCCAAATTCTTTGTAATTTTCCTTTGCAAGATGTTATTATGAAATTGTTGAACTGACACTCTTTCACACAGTGCTGAATCCCTCCCTGTCTATAATTCTGAAAGCCAATTTGGGCTGCTCTTTTTACACCCAACCATCTTTCTAATTAACCTAATTAGTTGCCACTAATGATGTTCCACCGGGTGTTTCTTTGCGTTGCACAACTTTCTGTCATGGTCCTGGGTTTTTTTGTTTTGGGGTTTTGGTTCTGGTTTTTATTTAATTATTTTTCTAGTGACTTTGAGTATTTGTGACATTGTGCTGTGTACGATTCCATTTTCAGTTTGTTATCCTGGTGACAAATCTCAGTGTTGTGAACTTGTTTTTTGGGTTCATGTCTTGATTATTATTAGTAATAGTAGTTTTAGTTCCCTCAGTATTTCCTGTCTGTTCCTTCCTCTGTCTTGTCTTCCTGTTAAATCCTGATTCTCTGTCTTCTGGTTACTTCCTGTTTTACTTTGAAAGTTAGTTTAACTTTGTTTTTCCCTCCGTTGATATTGCCAGCCCCGCTATAATTGTCTTCACCTGTCATTGATTGTTTTCACTTGTGTTCTGATTTTTGGATCACTGCTTTGTGTTCCTTTTTGTGATCAGCCGGTAAATCAGCTATTAAAGCTTCCTTTTTGTTAAACTACCCGGCCTTCAGCGTACTGCATTTGGATCCACTCCAGGAGTATTGTGACACTTTTCCAGTCCAACTTTTTTTTAAAAATGTTTTGCTGGCATTTAATTGAAAATGAGCAATAAATTCTCAGTTGCAACATTTGATATGTTGTCCTTGTACCAATTTCAGTTAAATGATTTAGACCTCATTGCAATCTGTTTTCATTTATCATTATTTTAGCATCTAACGTTTTGGGCAGTGGCTTTTAAAAAAATCTTACATTTTTAAAATCTTGGTAAGAAAACAACATCTGGTTGCAAATTTGATGACAGACATCAGCCGTGTTGCAGATGTTGTTATGATGTTGTAGGAGTTGTTATGATGTTAGGTATTACCAGCTTAGGCTGGTTGAAGCCCATCATTGAAAGAGAAGAAGATAAATCTGGATGTTCAAATGGAAAAAAACTGTGGTCACTAACATTAAAGCCAACACAGATTCTTACAGTTTGTAAATGTAAGGTCTTGAACATCATCAAAGGCATCTTAAAAAGATTCTCAAGTCTTTTAATTCTATGTCTAATTTAACACCAATCAACCGGAAGGTATCCAGTATAATATAGCTTTATTCTCATGCAGTGGATCTTGTTCAGTACGTGATGTAATTGTAATTTAATCTGACTGTGTGTGTGTGTGTGTGTGTTTCAGATCGGTAACTGCAAGAACGTGACCGTCATGTCACTGCGGTCCAACAAACTGGAGTTTCTTCCAGATGAGATCGGACAGATGACCAAACTGCGAGTCCTGAACCTCAGTGACAACAGGTACACACAGACACAGACACACACACACGCAGAGACCAAGCTCCTTTATGACTCAGTAGTGTGGTGAATAGATGCGCGCGCACACACATGCAAACTTTCTCAATGGCCGTTACGGTTCTTTAGCTGCTCTCACTGTCTGCTGTTACCATGGGAATGGGTGAGTGTGTTGCCATGGTTATGTGCTCTGCAGGCTGTACAGTGCGTGGGTGATGAAACATCTCTTTTTTTTTCTTCCTCACCTTCCCTCTCTTCCTCCCTCTCTGTGTGTCTCTCTCTATTAGGTTAAAGAATCTACCATTTACCTTCACTAAGCTGAAGGACCTGGCAGCTCTGTGGCTCTCTGACAATCAGGTATCTCTCTCCCCGCCTACACTCTCCAAGAGTGTGTGCCTGCTAACAAATACGCAGCACAAACACACAATGAAATCGACATTTTAAACAAATTACCAGGCCTCTGTTAGGGCTTGTTTATAAAATTATGCCTCTCTGATAGTCTCCCATCCCCTTTATCCTTTCCTTGTTTTCCATCGTATATCTATATTGTTACAATGGTGGATGCTCATATTAAACATTGCGAAATTCAGTTGATAAGGTCAACAAATGTACAAGTAACCCCTGTGAGCCAAAAGCTCAGGCTTCACTTAACACTCCATTTCAGAATTTTTTACTGCTCGTGGCTCTGTGTACTGTCAAAGAGAGTGGATATCCCTAATATGGTCATCTCAGAGAACAGTAGCCCCACTCACCTGTCATTCAGACTTTCAGTTTACACGCAGCAACCAATCAGAAAAGAGAGTTGATTTAAAAGGAATGGGGAAAGGAGCTAAAAGGGCTTGTTTGAAACAGAGGATGAACTGAGCAGCTGCACCGAGGTTCAGTATAAGATTTATAAGGATTACTCTGAACTTTGATTATGCAAAGTTACTCTGGCAGAGCTCAAGAGTAAAAATATGGAGATGGGCACGAGTCAAGTATAATAGGTCCCTTTTAGTTGTCTGTCACTGGAAGGCTTTTATTGTTAAATATCAATTAGTGTCGTGTTTCACTTCTAGCAGCTTTTTATCAAAATGGTGTGGCAAAGAAAAATCAATAAAATAGTGAGATTTATTCGCAACAGGGTGATAATGATGAGAAATACACATGATAAATATTTTATGTCTGCTCCTGCTCATTTTCTCACTATTTTCTTCTTTTTTTTGTTTTTTTAAAGACACCACAATTAGCTGATAATTGCTTGATTATGTGCTTTTAATAGAGAGTTTGCTGCATGTTAATCTTCGCTATAGTAACATCGAGGCTGCATAGCAATGAATTATTTTATGGGGCCTCGGAATTTGATTGTTCTCTGTGAGTGAATCCATGACGATGTGGTTTTAGCTGTCATTCAGAAAAGCAGCTGAACTATTCTTCTGTTCTTCAAGACATTTTACATTTTAGTTCAAAAGTTTAATCAAAGCCGTTAAATGAAATCAAGAGTTCCAAGAAGCACGGATCCTTATTTACCTGCTAAAGAGGAAAGCAAATTTTAAATTCAAATGCAATTTGTTAAATGGCAGCGCGTTCACACATTTACATTTCATTTCACCACTTATGTATGCATATTTTGCCTCAAAAATGAAACTCATATTCACTCATGCTGTTTAATGCATTACAAGTGGTGACTCTGACGTCATGGGAATTCAGTCGACATTAAAGTTTGTGAGAAAGACAGAATGGCTTGTTAGTATTATATACTAAAATAGAAAATGAAAATTATAATGCCTCGATACAGTTTTAATTATGATGTGTTGTGACATTTGTAATCCAAATGCAATGCAACATTCATTTTCCTTGTTGGCAAAATTGATTTGCAAATCCTTCCTAAGTGATTTACATTAACACTCAGCAGGTTTTGTTTGAAGTCGAGCTCTGCTGCAGCTGATTGTGTGAGCGATTTAAATGAGCAGCAAGCATAAATCTTTGTTTTTAAGAATAGGGGTTGGTGTAGGTTAAAATTAGACATAATGGAATAGATATCATCAGTAAAAGTTTGTGTTTGTGTGTCTGTGTTTGCAGTCCAAGGCTCTGATCCCACTGCAGACAGAAGCCCACCCAGAAACCAAACAGAAGGTTTTGACCAACTACATGTTTCCTCAGCAGCCACGACATGATGAGGGTACGAACTACGTGTGATGCATAATGTTTGAACATGGTTTCAGGACATTTAGCACTTAGCAATATTATGACATTGGCTTTTAGCCACATTACAGAATGTTATATGCTCCCATTTAAAGAATGTTTGGTAGTTTGGGGTTTGTCTGACAGCCCCAGATTGGAAGTTTTAACCTTCAATTATTCATTTATGATTTGTGTGTATGTGTGCAGATTATCAGTCAGACAGTGACAGCTTTAATCCTACGCTGTGGGAGGAGCAGAGACAACAGAGGATGACTGTGGCCTTCGACTTTGAGGACAAGAAAGAAGAGGAAGACAACTCTGGGAAGGTCAAGGTCAGCTATATCTATTTTGGGGTGGGAGGTGACCAGGGTTTCTGTTTATTTTCTTTTCCAAAGGCAGTATTAACTGATTGGCTCCTGGAGTACCTCCAACTTTAAGATTAGTATGAAATTTTACAAGTAAAACATTGATTTATTGATTGATTGAGTGACTGTTTTATTCAGAGCATGCAAATTGTAAATTGTACATTGTAAACAGAAAACAAAGTAGAAAAAAAAATCAAGTTGCCACGAATATCTCTATATACCGCACAATTTACATGCTCGAAAAGGAGTAGGATGAAGTTTACACTTATTTAATCCTAACCCCCTTAATGCTATTGAATAATTTACAAATCATTGTTCCTCTATATAACATATAATCAGACAATATACATGTTTAACTGTATACAAGTCTACACACACAATACACACACATAAAACATAAAATATATACTTCACCAACCAAGACAACAAACTACATTTTTTACATTGAGCTAGACACCCTGTGATTGATTTAGCTCCCTGTACCTTGTGAAAATAATCTCTTTATATTTGTTTTTAAGCTGAGTTAAGTTGGGAAATTGTTTTAATTCCGCACTTAAACTGTTTGACAATTTTACACCACTTTATATATAGAATAGATATAGAAAAACTTCTTCTGGTCTTCCGAATGCTGTGCATCTTAAAATTTAATGCACCCCTTAAATTGAAACATTAGTGCCATGCAGATGAGTATTCCTTTGTAGAACTCATAATGCCTAAGGCATGTATATACACGTGTATAAACTTGTGTATATACATGCAGAACTTAAATTTCTCTGGCTGACTGTAGAATTTACCCCAATATTGGAAGTAATTCTCCTCCAGTTGCCTCTCCTTGGTTCAAGTTGCCATGCTGTTTCCTGACAGAAACACATGCAGAAAACTGTGCACTTGTATACTGTATTATGTTTACAAGATTACAGTTAATAAGCCCTGCTTATACTTGCTCCCTTATCAAATGTACTTGTGTGTGGCCTTTGACTTTATGCTGATCTTGCTAATTCACCCTCCTTATTAAATCTGGTCCTAAATGTCTTGTAGGTGGAGATAAACCTAAAGCGCTATCCAACACCCTACCCTGAGGACCTGAAGAACATGGTCAAGTCAGTGCAAAGTCTTGTGGGCAAAAGCGTGCACGCCGGACACGGGCACCAGCACCAGCTGAGCACAGGCACCGCCACCTCGGCAGGAACCAACATGGAACATACACACCTCAGCAAAGAGCCATATGAACCACCGTGGCCCCTGCCTCCTAAAGAGGTATGAAGCACACACACATACAGGAGGTACAGAAGCAGCTCATCAGCAAACATCTACTCCCAAATGTATTTATTAGCGAGGATGTCACAGGACACAGAGATGATGCTGCTCTTGAGGTCAGGTGGTGGAAAATATGATAATCTGATAAGACCTCTGTGGTAATAACAAGGTGACCATCATTAACAATGCACCTGCCATATGAGGAGCCTGTTGTTCGTTGAGCTCACATGGCAAGAGCGTACCTGAAGTAACTTTTGTTCATCCTAAAGTTCCTAAACAAAATCACTGCAGAACTTCACTTTCAGAAGTTTGCATCTAGTAAATGTTATCACTCATATGACTGAATTAGATTGGAAGTGGAGGGGAAAATGCAAATTCACAGATGCTTAAGAATGTTACAAGATTCAGTCATACTGTATCTATTGCTGTGAAGTCTGATCATTACAACTGAAGACAGCTGAGATCAACAAATGTTTTTCTTATGTCTCTGTTTGCTCATTTGAAACAAATCAATGCACAACTCAAAAGATGAAACTGTTTTTCAGGTGACGGACAGAGAGATGCAGGACTTCTCTCAGAGTCAGCTAATGGATCAGGGACCAATGCATAACTCTGGCATCGATATTCCTAAGAGGAAGG
>VUQS01032858.1:0-10334 GCA_015108495.1 Heterochromis multidens
AGATATCAACACGATTTCGATCCGCTCCTCACGTGTTAACCTCTTCGACATGTCAATGGCTGTGAACAAAGAGCAACTTGTAAATAACTCATGAAAGAATAAAGTTACGTTGAAACCAAGCACACCATTGTTTTTCTTGTGACATTACCAATAAGTTTGATGTGTCACATGGCCCTCTTCCTATTGAAAAAACAAAAGTTGTATCCAAGATGGCCGACTTCTAAATGGCCACCATGGTCACCACCCATCTTGGGGAGTTTGCCCCCTCACATATACTAATGTGCCACAAACAGGACTTTAATATCACCAACCATTCCCATGTTATTACGGTGTATCCATATAAATGGCCCACCCTGTATTTTAAATGACCTTAGCCTTAAAAATCTGCAGCAGTAGTACTGACCAATATAAAACTGATGGGGACCATTGTTTTACTTTTGATACCTTATGTAAAATCTGTCTATAATACACAGTTGATGTGTAGTGTGGGGTTTTCATAGTTTGGTATTACTACTTTTACTAAAGGAATGGTTTTTAAAAACAAATCTTCCAGCACTCATTGTCAGCTAATGATAAATATTTTGATGATAACAATAGAAGTAATAATGTGTAATAATAATATTATTTTAGCTTATATTGGGTCAGTTTCTTCTTGTGCTACTCTTACAATATTAGCATGCAAATTAACATTAACTGGTAAAATAAGATGTAACCAGAGTACTTTAGCAGGCAACATGCATGTAAGTCACCTCAGGAGAATCCTGGAAAATTAAGGAGAATGATCTTGTTATTACAGTTAAAAGTTTGTAAATGCTTGGAAAGGGAATTTATGGCAGAAAATGTTTTTAAAAAAGTTATTTTAAAGTCATCTGAATGAGTGAGAAGAAAATTGGGATTTTTAGTACATGCTTGAATTGTCTCAGTGGTTTATGTGTGAAGTTTAAAAAGTAAAAGCATGAACTAGAAAACAATTGCAGTGCTTGCTGTAATTGTTTACATTACTAAACAATTGCGTAATGGATTCATACATTCACAAGCATGAATTTGAAGTCCTTGTAGAACATTGTGATGAAAAGAAAGGCACGAACATCCTTCTAAATCTAGTTTTTCGCTGGTATTTATTATCTCTTCAAGCAGACACATGGCATTCATAATGACGTTATGACTTTGCGAACAGAGAACAGAATGTAAAAGACATTTACAGTGATCAGTGGAACTTTTTACTCTTTTCAACGGTAATGAACCTCACATGATTTTTTTTGTCCCTCTCAATTAATTTCCATCTATATAAGCAGAAATGCTGCATTAGCCACTGGGTTGTGATGCTGTGTTGATACCACAGCCAATGAGAATAACCTCAAGAGAAGGACAATCTGGAGTAATGCATGTACCCAGGAGAAAATAATTGAATTTTTATCTGTTTTATACTATAATGAATCCTTAGACATTAGCACGGATTGAGCTCTGAGGACTTTGCAAAGCATGGATAATTACTTAGTGGGAGCTGAATCTATGGGGTGGTCACAGAGAGAGAGTGAGAGAGAGAGCGCTTCATTATATTGTATACTGATCGCTAAAGAAGCCACAGTGGTGGTGGAGGCATCTGTTACAACAACCACACACAGTTATCTATTGTCTGGGAGCACAGGAGCCAAGAAATTCTTCATTATCAGATAAAAGAATTAATGTAAACTCCAATCAGCTTGTGCAAGATTGTGAGATTATTTATATAGTGTGGCAGGGCTATGTGTGAGTGATTATTTAGTCAGTTTGTTTGTGTGTGATTGTGAGTCTGTAAATGAGGCTGTATGTTTGTGGTCCAAGTAGTGGCCCTCAGAAGCTGAAGTGTTAATTAAAAACGTTGAAAGGAAGAAACTGCAGACTGGTTTTCGAGTTTGATTTGGTAAATGTACAGTTTGTGGAATGAAACTGAATTGTTTTTTGTTTTGTAATGACGAATGAACTTCATTTAGGTCATTTTGATTTTTTAGTTTGCAGTATGAAATAGGAAGAGTTCATCCTTAGTGTGTATATATTGTATATGTAAGGTGTATTTTGTACTGGGAAAATTCAATTCAAATACATTTGGTGTCATCCTGCATTTTTCTAAAAAATGGAGAGGGGGATCATTTTTCACTGCCACACTAGTGATTGTTTGTGTTTAGTTACTGTAGTACAGCTACAGCATTTACCAGAAATTAACTATTTTTTCTTCCCTGACTTCTCTATTTGCTTTTTTCTATTTACTTCTTTAAGGGTGAATATCATGATAAGTGAAAAAAAAAAACTCTTGAAAGTGTTGAAACTCTTAATATACTGTTCACCACCAACAGATATTTACAGGTAGAGACAAGTATTAAGTCATCGACATTAAATTACTGACCATAAGCCAGATCATAAGGTTGGGACCAACTGGGACAAAAACAACCTGTAAGTAAGGTGTAGAAATTTAAAAGTCTCTGTCTTCATTTTAACTTGAGATCACATCTGTATCAGGCAAGGCACATATTTATCTATACCTTTACTAGGCCAACTTTAGAGCCAGAAGTTGGAAAAATAGTAAAAGTCCATAAATTAGTTCATAGAAATTTCCTTATAAAATGTTATTGTGGAAAATTGCAACTGTGGCCTGATCAATCAAAATCACTCGGAATCAACCTAAATTCCCTACTCCGTATTATACTGTGTGTGTGTGTGTGTCTTTTATTCATTTACTGAAATTGTGAGCAAATAAATGAAGGTGAGTAGCACCCCTTTATATGAGCATGTAGTTTTGAATATTGGGTGTGGCTCTTGATGTTTTTGTGCCTATGTACACATGTGCATCTGTTGGGACTGAACTCATTGTTTGCACTAAAAAAAAAAAAGCTTCACCCGTTAGTTTCAAAAACATAATGCATCAGTGGAGAGGAAAACACTGCAGTGTTTTTTTCTTTGAGTAGTGGGGTCCATTGCTGCTCAGTCAACCATTTCTTATGAAATCATCACCTAAATCTCCACAGATACGCAACTGTTGTCAATGGACTCATCGGCCTCTCCCCTTTCCCTGCCCCTTGCCCTCTGTTTCTAAAGAAAAGGCCTTGTGCTCGCGTTCCCTCCTCCTAGAATTCGAAGGGGATTAAGACGAAGGTCCCAAAACGAGATAGCCAAAGACTAGCGTCATGAAGAGTCTATTTCACACATGAGTGTGCCTCCATCTCATGCTGTTGGCCACTCTTTGAATGGGCAGAAGGAGAAAATGGAGGGTATTGGGATGGGGGGTGCCAATTGATCTCTTTAAGCCATTGGGACTTACTTAACTTATCCAGGAGCAGGCACTCTGTTGAAGGTATCGCCTAGGCCTCACTTTGCATGAGAAAACCAGGATTAATCCAAATATTTATCCATGCTGAGAGAGATGTTTTCCCAGTCTTTACATCCCCAAAGGAATTCTGCATATTTTTTTTTCCTTTGAAACTCTAAGATTAATACACTCTTTCCTGCCTGAAGTCTAGTCTGTGTTGTATTTTGTGTAAGAAAGTCTATGCAGTGAATTGAAAAGTATGGCATTAATATTTCACACAGGGAAAATTCATTGTCTCCTGCCTCTGGAATGGGCTTCTGGCAGCACTGAAGCTGATTGGAAAGTGAGAATGTCTCACAGAGGCGGCACTGAAAGGAGTATGTGTGTGCTGCAGTGAACTTGGCCGCTGGTATACCTGCAGACAACAACAGCTCCACTTGTGAGACGCGTCTGATGTCAGAGCTGTCACCACGGTTACAGACAGTTACAACGTCATTTGACAATTCTCTCAGAAGAGATGGAGAAACTCCCCAGGAAACCCATCTCTTGGCTATGAGGTGTCCATGGCAACCACAAGCAAGCTGAGCATATTGTAATTCAATAGATATCTCACACTCTGCATGCATCCAATCATCCCATTCAGCTCATCTCTCTCTCTACATTTCTATCTGTCTTCCTTTTTTTTTTCCCAGTCTGCCACTCTCAATCAAATCCTCATTATACCTCTCCTCCTTTATCTTTTATCTTCCTTTATCTCTCTAACTTTATCTTCTTTTTCTTGTTCTGCAACACTGCAAAAATCTTGACCTAATAAAACAAGTTTTTGTAATTTTAACAACAAAAAAAATATGCACTACTTATATATTTTTCTATTCAACAAAAGTATCAAACCAAACAATGAATTTCTCTGCTAGCAAGTTCTGAGTATCCAAAACCAACTTATTCCTTCAGGCCCCAGACCTCGACTGCTATCTAAAACCTATTAAAACACATCTGTGATCCACAAAATTAGGTAATATCCCACATTCTCTGTCTTTCTGACAACTTTGTTTCCATTAAATATCTTTAGCTTTATAAAAAATAATTTTAAGAAGGCACCCGTAACTTATCATACATGACAATATATCATTTTGTTGCTGCTTCTCACCTAACATGTTTTGAGAGAGTGAGGTAACATGTAATTAAAGTTCAGATCTAAACCCAAACAAGGTACAGTACCAACAACTATATTTTATGTTTTGTGTGGTCTGGGCGAGTGCAGTTAAAGCATGTCCAATGCATAAGTTACAAATGTCTTGGTTTCTGACAATTTCCTACTGAACCCCTTATATAAGCTGCAATATTAGGCACAAGCTAAAATCAGAAGTTTGTACTGGCAGTGAATTTGGTTGTAATGAAGATTAAACCACATTATGACACTAAGGGTCAATAACCAATAACAAGAAAGCATTTTTCAATTTAAAATTTTTTTTTTTTTCTTTCAGTGAAGTGGAGTCTATTTTTTTAAACTTTTCTTCTACACGCTTGTCTTCATCACAGTCTCTGACTCACATGTCTTCTTTTCTTTATTCTCACTTTCTTCTGTTTCTGCTTCTTCAATTTTCTCTACTCCTGTCACTTTCCATCTTCTGATTTTACTGTCTCTGCCCGCGCCCTGCCTCCTCTGCTTTCTCGTCTTTTGTTATCTGTTTTGCTTTTCTCTCTCGCTATCTTCCCACCTCCTTTCCCTTTATTCAAGACTTTCCCTTGAAGCACTTTTTTTCTGCCTCCCTGTATGATGGCTTGTTCTTGGGAACCACTCTTTCTGTGTAAACTGTTAGCTTGGCTCCAGCAGTATCTCAAGCTCAACCATAAATTGTGCTGTCAGACAAACAGGCAAGCATTGGGTCAACCCGGCAGCGCGGTTTTCTTTCTTCTGTCTTTTTTTTTTCTTTTTTTGTCTTTGTCTTGGCGGTCTTTAGTGAGGGGGGTGCACTGACCCTTCTTCTCAGCCACAGCAGGCACTGGGTTTTCGCTGGCCTGGTGGTGATGTGCAAGACTAAGGGTCCCAGAGACATGAGGGACTCTGCTGCAGACCCTGAGACAGCTCAGAACTCCACTAGAGGAGTCAAACAGAGCTATTGAGACAGGAGAATAGTCAAGCTCGGCCAGAGGGAGGGCTGAGTCCAGCCCACGCAGCGTGAGACATGGTATCATGGGAAAGATAAGCAAAGGGGAGCCATGAGCTGATCCACCTTTCTCATACACACTGCAGTCTCAGAGACAATGTAGCCTTCTCCATACTTTCTGCATCATGCAGACATCAGTGGTGCTAACAATGCCATGTATTGTGTCAATCTGAGATATCATTTTAGGCATTTATCAGTGGTTGACAAGGAAACAATGACTGTTTAAACCTCAGGCAGGTGTATATCTGTGTGAATTTTTATTTTTATGTTTTTTGTCCTTTAACTTGTGTTTGTCTTGGCCCCATTTTCTTTGTTGATGAATAAAGGTCTAATTTAAAGGATTTTATGGGCTTGAAAAACATTATGTTAAAAAAAATGAATAAATAAATGGTGGTCAGTTGTCTTTTTTTTTGAGACTTGTATGTTATAGTATTATTGTCCTTACATTTGTCTTTTTCAAACCATAAAATTAAAAAAATGAAATCATACATTAACGAATCCCAAACAAAGCAACCAATAACATATTAGATTTCCCAGTGTAGTACTATAAATTACGGAAAACAATACTGCTTTTAAAATAAATTAAAAGTAATGGAAATCGATTGGTTTTATGTTATTTCAAAGGAGACTTTTGGTAACTGTTTAGTTGGGTTTGTGACCTACCACAGTATTCCTGAATCATCATAACTGTGGCATAGATATTTCGATAATGTTGTTTTGAAATAAAGTATACAATAACATGAAAATTCGTCAACTTAAATTACTTGTTTATGTCAGGCACATAATGACCACATAATAGATGGCTGGAGAATAATCGGTTACCCTGGAATCCCTTTTCTACTCTCTTATTTCTAAACAAGGAGGCAGATACACAGTATTTGTGGGAAAGCAAGACCGCTGAGAGACTGGGAAACAATGAAAATGAGAATTTAGAGCAAATGTTAACAAACAATAACCTAAAGATAGTTTTCTCTGATGTGATTTTTCCTCTGCATGAGTGCCCACAAACCCATTACATCAGACACCTTGGGGCACAGCTCTCGCATAGAGACCTGCCCCCACCAGTAGAGGGCACTTGAGTCACACTTCCTCTGGTAAACATGTACAGACACTTTCAGTTCACAGCACAGGGAAACAGGACAAAACACAGACTAAGGGAGAGAGAAGACAAATTTTTAATGACAAGAGGTGAGTGGAGAAGAAGTGCTCAGTGTATCACAGAAAGTCCTGCAGCAGTCTGAACCTATAGCAGCATAACTAAGGCAGAGTTCAGAGTCACCTGTTTCAGCCCTAACTATATGCTTTATCAAAAAGGAAAGTTTTGGGTCTAATATTAAAAGTAGTGGGAGCTGGTTCCACAAAAGAGGGGCCTGAAAGCTGAAGGCTCTGCCTCCCATTCTACTTTTACAAACTCTAAGAACCACAAATAAGTGCTTTGTTGAGATAATATGATACTATTAGGTCTTTAAAATATGATGAGGCCTGATCATTCAAGACTTTGCATGTGAGGAGAGGACATTTGAAATCCCCACACCCACACATAAGGCAGGAGGCTTACAATGAGGGTTACAGTTATGAGGCTAGACTCCTCATTTTAAGGGTGATAGACATGGATGAAATTGCCTCTCTGTGAAATTTCTATTTTTAGAAACACAGACAGAAAATAACATTTTGTCCCAATTAAAAATTGATAGTCTCACTGTAACGAGCAAGCTGTGTGATCTCTAATTTCTGCTCTAGTGTCATCTTCCTTGTTTCATATACTGTATTTGTAACACAGATCATGACTGAAATTAATTAAAATTAAGCACTTATTAATCATTTAAATGAAGGTAGATTCTTACTTTTTCTATAAATATTCCACACACCCTGCACTGAAATTCATGAAAAAAAAAAAAGTTCATTGAAGGCAATAATGAGATTTTCTTAGCCAAGAGAAACAAGTTCATATGAGAAGACAATAATTACAAACCAGGACAAAAAAAGGGATGGAAAAACGGCCATTAAAAGCAAATGAAACTAAAGTAAATATTGTGTTTAAGTTACCATGAAGTCAAAGGCAGCCAAGAGTATGAGCTGTATGATTGGAAGATTATTTGTGACACATTTGGTCGGCCATTTTTTAAGGAAATGTCTTAATTCTGAAAATGTGATATTATGCAGCTGGACAGCTTAACCTCTAAAACAGTCATTTACAGTTAAAAATATATAAAGAGATGAAATTGGAGATTTAGCACAACTAAAATGTGATTGTTTCATTAGGTCTCTGTGTTATAGTTAATTCAGAAATTGCATGATTTAACAGCTGGACATGCAAAGCAGTTAAATATTTAATATGATTAAAAAAATGCACAAACTTTTTTGTTTTTTTAACAAACATGTAATAGGATAGATAGTATTAGCCCTCTACCTTTTAGTGACTGTCTTTGATTGGAAAAATTGTTTTAAATTACATATCTAAAGTTCAGTATTATACAGCCACAAAAATAACATGCAAACAAGTCATTAAATGTGGCAAACTATATGAGGTCTACTGGGAGGCTGATGTCTCACTCTCCGTCAAGTCTCTTTTGGTGGGAACATCTTCATTTTGAGGGGAGCAGAAAGCTGTTACACAGCAGGCTCATTCACTCCTGCCTCAATGGGGCAAGCACAACAATAGGCGTGATCAATCTACGCAGTGCCAACAAAGACCAGATAAGGGCTTTCTCAAGGATCAACAAGCCTGGTTTACCATCTATATTGCCTTGAAAAAGCCCTCTTTTGAAAAAAAAAAACAAAAAAAAAACTGTGAATCTGATAGAGCTAAAGATCAGATCAGTATTCAGCTGGCCAGCCTTTTTCTGGTTTTCAGTTTCAGCAGTCATCAGATTGTGGCTATTAAACCAGTTTTCAGCCAGTCAGATGCAGCTTGTGGGATGTTTAAAGGGCAAAGTGGATTTTGTTCTTTACTGGATCTGGAACAGACAGCTTTCCTCATCAGTGTGAAAAAATGAAAAGTCGCTTGAAGTCACATTTGTTAAATTTAAATCTGGCATGAATGGAAATTCTGGACAATCAGCACTCTCATGCCATGTATTTTGTATTTAAATGTAATCAGTACTGTGATAATAAAAGATCATTTTGGCACCACATTTTCGCAAAGTGGAGTTTTGCATGCATCAAAATGGGGCGCAAACTAGGATAGACTGCCAAAAAGCTGACAGGACTGATCTAAACTGGCAGTTATGTCTCAATTAAATCAAAGGTCAAAATGGGTCATATATATTTATCTAATTTTCTTTAGAGATGCCCAGACCTTCCTGTCCCTGACCACCTCCTCCAGCTCAACTGGGGAGACACCAAAGCAGATGAGAGATGTAATCGCTATATAGCATTTTCTGGATCTGCCACAGGGTCACCTCCCAGTAGGACATTCCCAAAACACCTCATCTAGGAGGCATCTAGAAAGCATCCTAGCCAGATGCCCAGACCATCCTCAGCTGCCTCCTTTCAATGTAGAGGAGTAGTGGCTTCACTCTGAGCCACTCCCGAATGACCAAGCTTTTCACCCTATCTCTAAGGGAGAGCTCAGACACCCTTTGCAGGACAGCTAACAGGAGGAACTGTTAATAGAAAATGTTAGCATTTATGGTGTGTGACCTTATAAACTACACAAATGAGTAATCTTTTTATGACTAATTATCTGTTTATCCATTGACCCTTCCATTTTCTTAACCGCTTATCCAGTTCAGGGTTGTGGAGGGATGTCTCAGCTGTCATAGGGCGAGACGCGGGGTGCAACCTGAACAGGTTGCCAGTCCATCACAGAGCCAACATATAAGAGACAGACAACCATTCATGCTCACATTTACACCTACAGCCAATGTTGTCACAGCTAAGCAAAAGGACTAACAGGCAATATGCACAGCTAAAAGTTCAACAGAATTTAATTAAGCACAAGGTGAGTATTAGAGTATGAGATTTTCAATTATGGCCAAAACATGAATGAATGAGTTGTTTTCTCTTCCTAAGATTCTCAGTCCCAGTAGCCACAGATTCAGAGCAGGTAAACAATTTCCAAAGCACCTCAACAGATCACCCAGTTCCACAAGTTGTTCTTTGCAGGTGAGTTTCCTCCAAGGACGGCAGGCTTGCTGGAGCAGAGGAGGACAAGGCTGGTAAGTACAAGTTCAAAACTTGGCAAAAGGTAAGCATCAAAGGTAGCTCGATTCTAGACGGCCTGAGCAACTCTACCACACAGTGTAGGTCAACAATCTGATGATGCCTAATCTGGGAGGAGGTAAGCACAGTTAATGAAGCACACACACATACACCCATACACACGATAGAGGGAGAGAAAGATAGAACAAGAAGGGGAGAACAGGGAGAAGGCAGGTCAGCACCTGGAGGACAAGAGGGACCATAACAAATTTAGAATCACAAATTTGCCTTTCCATATGTTCCAACTCTCTCTGCACGACCCACACAGAGAGGGATTTGTTGCGTTAATGTAGCTTTCTTATCGGCAATATGTTGGGTCAACGTCGTTTACCTCAGCTTCACCGACGCTTTAAAACGCTATATTCTACCATTTACATCCATGGTAACAATCTTCAAACATTAAGTGAACAAATAAAGAAATATAACACCTAAATGCTAAAATTCAATGTATAGGCGACTGCTTACATCTATTCAGTATTGAACAGCAATCTATCCATCCATACTTCCCACATGCGTTGCATATAACTCCTCTTCATGTATGCCTTGTTCCAGTAGCCCACTTCTCATCAGTATGTCCTAGTTCCTCAAAACCTGACGCGGACCTTGTTAATTCAAGTTACATCCGAGCCGTTAAGCTTCAGTTATTACTCACTCAAATTTTGAGGTAGGCTTGGTTAGTA
>VUQS01032861.1:0-11606 GCA_015108495.1 Heterochromis multidens
ATACCATTATTGGGTGGCTGTAGCTCAGGAGGTAGAACAGGTCATCTGCTAATCGGAAGGTTGGTGGTTCGATCCCTGGCTGCTACATGCCAAATATCCTTGGGCAAGATACTAACCCCAAGTTGCTCTCCGATGCATTCATCGGAGTATGAATGTGTATGAATGGTTAGAAAGCACTTAAAAAGCATAGAAAGAAGTGCTTGTACGAATGGGTGTGAATGGGTGAATTGAGGCATGTTGTATAAAGCGCTTTGAGTACTCCGGGAGAGTAGAAAAGCGCTATATAAGAATCAGTCCATTTACCATTTACTTTAATGGCTTACAAGCATTTCTTTGTTATGGAAGTTTTGCTCAAACATAAATGGGCAGGAGATGTTTTATAGTTTAGAAGCTGAGAGTATGTTAAGTTTTAATCAAAAGGACTACTTCTTGTTCTTCAAACATTAAATTTTAACACAACAATTTTAACATTTTTTTTAATGGCAAATGGTAAAAGATGATAATTGTGACACAGGCAAATTAAAATTTGTCAAAAGCTCAATGTAACATCTTCAGAGCGATTATTTTCTACCTGTAGTCAAAAGCTAATATGGTTTAAAATTATTGAGGTTATAGTGCAAACAAAGGCAGGAAATCTGTACATGCACTGCAGAAATGTCCTGTTTAAATTTAAAGACAGAACTAAAAGCAAATTTGTCTATCTTAACAAATATGCCAGGTTGTTAATGGAGTTCTTGCAGCTTTATTTTATGTCTGTTGATTAAACAATCAATTGGTTCAGCTCTACTGACATGTAAGGATGTTTACTACAGTGCGTATCTACGTAGGCCTTGTGAGACTGTCAGATGCCATGCCACTTGTTTGTGAGTTCTGCATGATGAATGATGTTTAATTTAAACTTGTGTAGTGGCAGACAATGGAAGAGTGCTCTCTTTATCTGAGCTTAACTGCAGTCAATAAAGAGAGATTTTGGCCGGAGCAAAGTCGTTTGGGTGTGCCCTGATATATTAATCTGTGGAGAATAATGTTGCTAAGTCATCCGGAAAAGGGCAAGACCATAATCTCAGACAGAGCAGTCAAGTAATATCATTACTTGTGTAGGTTTTCTAGTTGTTCAGCTTGTTTAGTGCACTACTACTTTGTATGGTGGGAATAAAATGTTGATTCTTATTTAAGTGGCTGTCTTTTTGTGGTCTGTGGTCATACAGGGCTGCAAGTCCACATTTAATTTTGATTGCACTCCCTGTGCTGCCAGTCATCCTCCTGAACTCCAGTGACCCATTTGGCATCAGGATTAGGCCCCTGGCTCAGGTCCTCCTCCTCTGGTAGAGGAGGGCAGCAGTAGTTAAGGGGGCCCTGCCAACCACTGCTGCTCGCATCTCAAAGATTCCTGTCTGTGTGCTGTGGATTGAAAATGCTAAACAAAGACTCCTTTTGTGCTGCTGGGCCTGCGGATGTGTGCGCAGTGAGTGGAAACACAGCTGGCTGCCCTGAGTTTGGTTGGTACAACTGTGCAGCAGACTGGTGGGCAATGTTGACAAGCTTGTGTTGTGGATTTTATTGCTTATAGGCCAAATGACTATGACATTATTAAAACCATTGCATCTTCCACAAGCCACAGGAAAAACAGCTCTGTCTGTAAAGTGAGGGAATCGCATCATTAATTGCTGTGTGGATGCTACCAGCATGTACAGACCTTGAAGCAGCCTCTTACAGGATGCGTGACTGTGAGAGTGAGTAATTTATTCACCAAAGTGTTGTTGTTGATTTGTGTGACCTGCTTGGCAGCGAGGCTGTTGTTGGTTGTTAAAACTGCATAATATTATCCTAGATATTTCCTATTACTTAGAGCAGAATGAACACTACTTTCTTCCTTATCTCGTTCTGAGTATCAAATCTGTTTTGCTGAAAATTGTATGAGAATAGAAGGTGAAGCTTATCAACACCACATGTTTTTTAAGTTTTAAATGGTTGACTGAATTGTTAAAGCTGTGGTCTGTGTTGTGGCACCTGGGATCAATAAGAGTTCACATATCCCCTGTTCTTGGGTATCGGGTTTTTGACAGATGATGAAGAAAACATAAAGGTTGCTATGAAACCAGAGTTCACCTAATCATGTGATACAAGACCTACTGGACTGTGTTATCTGCAGTTTAGGCTCAAAGTCCTAGAAAAATGTCTCTTTTAAACTGTTTTGATAAGCTTAAAAAATACTTATATTCTGTAGGGCATTGGATCTTATTTTAGACTTAAGGCAGAAGTCTAGAGAGTCATCAAATTAGGTTTCTAATGGGGTGGAAGACCATTCAGATGAACTGACAACAATGCTCACACTTAAAGTATGAGCACCTGATTTGGTGCATAGATAACTTTTCTGGACAACTTCCTGGTTGAGTTTAATCTTTAGCTATAAACTGATTGGTATGCAGAATCTTTTGGCAAGGGATGAGCTTTTTGATGCTGGATTTTTTTCCCTCTTTTCTGTAGTCAGTTTGTTGAGTAGTTCTTGGACAGTCATGCATTTAACAAGGTTTGTTTAGATGGAGCTAAACTATCAGTTTGGAACACAAAAGACGCAAAATATTTGCTGAAATGGAATCACAAAAAAATGCTATTTTCTGAAAACGATTACAGCTTTTCAAATTTATGTACATTTATAAATGACTGGCTCAAAATAGGAAGTCTTGGCCCAAATATTTGCTGCTAAAAACAGAAGTGACAAAATATTGCCCATCATACTCACAGGATAAGTCATTGAAGATAGCTGATGGGTTTTCTGATTGTCTTGTGTAAATTACTGATATATTTGGTTTGGTTCTATGAATGTAAAAGACACAAACCTTTCATTAGCAGCTGTCCATGTGTGCATCCACAAGCAAATATAACCCCAGACTTCCTCAGTTCTTTGAATGTTTTGAAGACGGAAGACTGGCAAACAACACTAGTAAAATAATCATGTTCATCATCATAACAAAAAAGCTTGTTTTGATAACATTGTGGAGGAGAAAAAAATTTTCATTCTGACATTTTTATTTTAAAGAACCACGACAGGACAAGCTGTCTGGGGCTTTATTCTGCATCTGCATTAATAGCTGCTGCTCCAGCCTTTACATATCAGCAAATGGTTCCTGCTCTCATTAGAGTGGAATATAACCATTATAAAATGATTTAATCCTGTCCAGTAGAGTGTAAACTAGGGATATTTGTAGTGACTAATTTACCAGTTTTTTAATTCTATAGTCACATTAAGGTAAACAGTGGTCGGAGACGGCGACATGACCAAAATTATTGCAAACAACCATAGAGAGACGTCGCAGACTAAAAAGCCAACAAACAGTTAAAAAAACAACCAAGAAAACAGCCAAAACTGAGCACAATCTAATGTTCAAGATTAAAAATTATCTGTTCAAATTGCAAGTGTTTGTATTTAAGTGTTTGTATCTTCAGTTATCTAATTGTATCTTAAATACAACTCAACTGTGTGGCAGTTTGTACAGAGGTGTTTGCCGAGTGTAGCTTATGTTACCAGTGCTCCACCAGCTTTCTTTCCTTGCTGGTTAATGTCCACACACCAGTGCAGAAAATGAATACCACCACATTACATCCATGCAGTGAGAGTGTATCAGTGATGTAGGGACCAAAGATAACAGAATATCAGTGAAATTCAATGACTTGCAGTGACAACAGGCACAATAACCTTTAGTGACTAGAAGCCGGCCAGCGAAGAGTTAGATTTTGCTCAGCTTTGAGGGGAAGTGATTGACATGACTACCAAAGGGAGCAAAGGACACCACTGACTGACACACAGATAACCCTGTAAATACATTACAGGTTTATCTACACAACTGAAGGCATGAATGTCCACTTGTGACCAACGATCAGCTACAAAGCAGTGCGCTTATTGCCTTATATGTGGACAGGGATTTACAATAAACAGTTACCTGGTGTTGTACATTAATAAAATATGAACACAAAATTATGAAAAGTTATTTTAACTGAGTATTACAAAAAGACAGCCACTTAAATTTCAGGCAAAATGTAATCATCTAGTGTCACCCCTACATTAGCTGCAACCATGCTGTAAAATAGTCTTTGGTTTACATTCAGGTATCTGTAACCTGGTACATTTAATATGTTACCTATTGTGAATTTCTGAGCTTAGTGACTCATAAGTGAAAGCCAGTTTTGCTGTATTCTGTCTTCTTTCTTTTTATATACTCTTTTTCTCTGCTTTCCATGCCCCCTTAATTGAAAAGTAAAAGAATCTGTTTTATTTAGAATAAGCATTGAAAGTAGTGCTTGGACTGCTGCACAAAAATGTCCACTGCATGAACACAACAGCACAGTAATGTTTACAGGACACATGTGTTACTGCACTGCTGCACAGGTGGAGCGTTTCACATCCACAGACTCCAGTTCATGACAAAAGGAGTCGTTCGCTGTAGTCTAATAATTCTCGGTGTATGATGGAGGGAGTATCAGCTGTGGAGGAATTCGGCCGAGCTATTTTTACTCTGCACGGTGAGGCCGGTTGCTATGGTGTTGCCCATTGGCACAGTTGCTGTGTTGGCATCTCAGTGCGGGGTGTGGCGGAGTGCGTGACGAGCGGCGCCATAGATCCACTTCAGAGTGACTCATATCCTCAGAGCTCTGCTGCCCTACATCTGAATGCACACACCCACATACAAAGACATTCAACAATGTTGTGTGAGCCACATAAAAATGATGATAAATGACTGTCATCTGTCTGCTATTTGATACGTATCGGTGTGAAGAATGCATATGTGAGGTTCTTTGAATCTCTCCCGATGGTCTACATGGTTGACGTTATTAAAGCCTGATAATTGGCTGCTGAAAATGCAGCACATCCTTATTGCTTTCTTCCTTGACGTCTGTGCCCGCTGAGGCTTAGGAAACACCAGGAAGCCTTTCCAAATCATGTGATTACATGAGGAAACGTGAGATGCAGGCAGTTTGACTCCCTCTTCACACCCTTTGTGAAGTATACATGCTGTGGAATACTCTCATCTTTTAAAGGATTTGGGTTGACAGGGTGTAGTGTTGTTGGTGAAAAGAGGAAGGTGTTGCTTGTGGAGCTGTGATTAAGTTAGATCGGAGGAGGAGGAAAGTAGGTCACTGGGCCAGCAGGTCAGTGAAGCACAGATGACATCACAGTTATACAACCCCTGTTCTTCCAGTTACACAACGCTCGCTCTGTGCTGAAGCTACTGCTTCAGCTGCAACGTTTTCTTTCCATCTTTTATTGTGCTCTCATATCACTAATTTATTTATTAAATTGTCTGACATCCCATAGCCTCTGCTGCCTTTCTTTATTTATTTTTATTCCAGTTTAGCTTGTCTGTTTTTAAGATGATGTACAGCCAAAAAGGAAAAGCTCTTTGCATCTGTTGGTACTCAATCTTTAGATAAAGCTCTTTACTACAACTCACTGCTCCCTTCTAAGTGCTGCTGCAATGTGTGGTTGGCCACTTGTGTTGACAAAGACTTGATCTCAGATAAGACATCCACTCTCTAATGTATTTGTGTCAAAAGAGTCACATGCAGGGAGCAGTAAAATAACACTGCATAGCTGAAAGTCGGTGGGCCATGACAGAAGCTACTCCTCCCTCTTACCTTCATTTTTTTCCACCTGTGTTCTAACTTGAAGGTGTAAATACTCGCAGTACCAACTTCCTTTTCTTATTTTGATTAACTTGACAGTAAGTTTATTTAAATCAATTGAAATCCATATTTTTAGCAGCAGTATAATTTCTGACTGAAGTTTCCATTACACACGTAGCGTAATGCCAGTAAATTGCCTGTGAGCCTTGCTCAATATTTCACATAAGTTCATATAAATTATTTATGTATTTTAACCAGTTTTAAGTAGACAGTGATGGTGTCTGTTTAAAAATGTTTTATTGCTTCTGAAGTTGCAGCATTAGTCAGGCTATTATATATGATGGTGAAAACAGGTTTTATTATTTATGTCATTATTTGCAGCTTTTTCTTAAATTGACAACAGCCAAAAATGCCAATAAAAATAAATAAATGACATAAAAAATTTAAATGAATGGAAAGAACAAATTATTAAATGAAAAGGTCTAGGCTGAAGCTCTAGCTCATGACACAGACCCTTTTTACAAAGCATTTTCTGAATTGCAATACTTTCATGACTAGATTGTGATGGAATATGAAAAAGTAAATGAAGCAGAAATAGTTTAAATCACAGAAACAGTTTAATTATATTTGAGTTTCAGTTAATTTCCAAAGCGGGTTTGCTTGTTTCAGTTCAGTTTTTGTGCCAAATTAAAAATGCAGAGCTACTGCTGTGGCGACCCCTTGTGAATAAGGCAACAGCTGAAAGTGGCTTTATTTTGGTTAGTTTTAATTCACAGCATTGTTTCAGTTCTTTTTTTCTGAAGTGTATTTTTTGTTTCTATTTCAGTTAACAGAAATGCTTTGTTTCACACCTAGTTTTAGCTTTTAGTTTACTATAATAACCTTGATTGGATTATGCCCATTATATCAGTGAGTGTAGGTGTATTTCTGCTTTCTGGCTTTACAAAATGTTGCACAGAATAACAGGCATAATTTAAACTCTTTAAATTATGTCTACCAAGATTCATGGGGAAGAACAGTGAAGGTATTTTCTCACCAACACAAATAGGCCGTTATGATGAGAAAGCTTCCCACATAGGTTGTGACGGTAACTGGTTCATGAAGTAAATGGGTCAAATATTTAGGCTAGAGACCCAGCGGTCTCATTTTAATTTGACATCTATTGTACCTGGGCAAGGAGGATAGATAGTAGAGCTGGGTGGTAGAAAGAATACTTCAGATATTGATGACTGCATCTGTGGATTGTTTAAATCAACACAGACCATAATTCATGAGTAATCAATTCAGAAAATCTAGTATTTCCATGGGATTTGCAAGCATTTTCTTGCAACTGCACATCTCTCTATTATTTATTTATTTATTTATGTGTTGTTTGAATTTATTGGTATTGGAGTTCGCTTTCCCCGCACTTACTTCAGATTGCATGGGGGATTTGCAGTTAGCAATGGAGCATATAATCCAGTGTAATTTCATGTAATTGATAACCGCCTCACTGTTTACTGTTCACTTTCTGTGACAGAGCTGCTGGAGGTTACAGCTAGTGCAAACCCAACACATCCTGCTGCTGCTGCTTCATTGGCAAAACACACAAAGGATTGCCAAAGAATCTTCTCAATGAGTGTTTGATGTAGTATTAAACTCCACTTGGTTTTACTAAAGTAACAGGATGTATTGCCACATTGTCTGTGTAGGTTCTCAGTCATCCAGGACATGGTAGTCTAAGAGTTTGAAAGAAGGCAGCTGGACTTCTTTAAAAACTTAAAGAAGTCCAGCTGCCTTCTTTCAAACTCTTAGACTATTGCCACATTATACTACACAAAAACTGGTGAGCTCAACTCAAAAAGAGCAGTCTAGTTAGTTCTGACCCACTGAAAAATCAAAAAAAATATATTGACAAGAACATCAGCACTCACAGTTGCGTACTGTATGTAATGCTTCTAATATTACGTGGCAGCAGAAAAAAGACTTGTTTCAACCTTTGGCTTTCCTTAGCGTCCCTGTTAAACATGTGGGATGTGACCCTTATTAAAGCATCACCTGGCTCTAAGCTATCCAGTATATATGTATACAGATGATTATAGTCATGAATCCATCAATAACAATAAAATTAATGCTGACATTCTCATTAATGTATTTTTTGGTGCTGCCACATTAACCCTGGCTGACCATGGCAGCTCCACATTTTTATCCTTGAACTTGGCTAAAGTGGTTTTGTGTGACTCACAGTTTAAATGTAACCTTATTTATCTTATACTGGACCTTGGTGCTGCCCATCTGTTCATCTGCTGTCTGAAACAAGCTGAGCTTTATCCTCCATCACTGACATCATGCAGAGTATATATAAAAAAAAAATACCTGTAACCTAGCCTGAGCTTTTGGCTCACGGGTGTCACTTGCACATATGTTGACCTCATTGTTTAAAACTTTAGTTATATATATTAATATGATTGTTTGTCCCCGGCCTGGGGGACTCAGCTCTCAAGATTCAATTCTTATAACAATGCTATTAGCAAACTAACTGCTAACTGCTCTTTATTGGGTGAAGAGGCAGCAAGGAGGGAGTGAGGTGGCTGTCAGCTGGTAGTTATGAGGCTGTTGTCCATCCAGTGAGCCAATCTGCACACAGCAACTTCTTAAATTAGCCAATCAACAGTCTCCAACTGTCTCAGTAGCAAACACATACACACCCACCTATTCACCCACCTTGGAGGGAGGGGGGAGAGCTCCACAGGAGCTGCACATATAAACAAACATGGCACATGATCATGGATCATAACAGCATCCACCATTGTAATAGTGTATATATATTTATGAAAGAATAAGGAAAAGCATAATAGGTCATATAACAGTTACAACGTTCAGGCTGAAATGTAGGCATAGAATCTTTACAAATGTTTGCTTTTTTTAATTTTATTTTTTAAATATATATCAATCACATTTATCCAGGTTCTCTAGTGCTTCAATGAAGCTGAATAACATCACATAGCTGACCTCATGTGTTGTCTTTTTCATTCATAGACTCAGATGTTGCTGCCATGTGCCACACTTCCACCCTAAGCAGACAGAAGACACAGTACCCTGAAGGATTACTAGCAACTTTCTGCCCCCTGATCAAAGAGACTTTGAGAGACCATTCTCCAAGACTCACAGAAGCCCACCTTTATCGCAGTGTCCACCTGTACTCTACCTTCACCCAGCAGCACCTTCCTCATCCTCTCACAGGACTGGCTGTACTGTCAGTAAGGTAAGATTTCTTTACCATCTGATTTGTATGTGCCTGAGGTTTTGATTCTTTGACACTGTTATTTTATGGGTGCTTTTTCTTTAAAGGTTAATCCACAAATGTCTACCTCACGATTAAAAGACCCCTCACCAACACTGCGACCCTGAACAGGATACAAAATGACCTCAAGCATTGACCAGTGAGTCAAACATTTGGCCTGTTTTCGTTGTTGATTTCTAATAATTGTGGGGCATGCAGAATGTCAAAAACACCTTCAGCCCATAGACTTCATGCATTTAATTAACAGATTCTTTTATTTTTCTTTCTTTTTTTTTTTTTTTAAAGATCAAGATAAAAGTAATTTAGGGATTTACAATGTCTGAGTTGCATGTGTTCAGTTTTATTTCCTAGGAGAGATTTTCTTATCAAAGTGCTCATAAATTTTACTGGAGAACAGATATTAAAGGATCTGCTCTAACTGTTGGTTTGTTCACTCTGCAGGGATGACAGTAGTATTTTTGATGGGTTAATGGAAGAAGATGAAAAGGACAAAGCAAAGCGGTAAGATCTCTGTGGTTTGTTTTCAGATCAAAGGCATTCAGTGAAGTTAAAATAATCCTCCATAAAACTGCTATTTTAGTTGTTACAAGACTTGATTTTTAGATATCTTTTTCAATTATTAGAGCTACTGAGAGCAATCTTTGTTAAACTTTATTTGTGAAATAGGGGTACATCAGATTACCCATGTTCCTATTTAAGATCCCGTGGATGTCATCTAAATTTGGTGCAGCTGAGGTCGTGGCTCAATAGCCAAACTATGTTATAAAGAGAATACTTGTTCTTCTAAATAACCAGTGTGTCCCGTAACAAGTCTGAGAAGAAGCGCAGAGACCAGTTCAATGTCCTCATCAAGGAGTTGGGTACAATGCTGCCGGGCAACACCCGGAAGATGGACAAGTCCACTATTTTGCAGAAAAGTATCGACTTCCTGCACAAACACAAAGGTGAGAAACTCTAATAACCACCAGAAGGCAACTTAGTAGTGTTATTCTTGGTCTCTACTCGAGTAGCTTTGCACAATTCAAAGTTCAAAATAATACTAATTTACTTATAATGGGCCTAGGTGCAGCCCTCAGTTCATCCTTTGTCAAAAATGAACTGTTTTAGCTCCTTTCCATTTCCCTTCAAGCCAACTTTTTCTGACTGGCCGCCTCTTGCAAACAGCAGGTTTGAACAGCAGGTGGATGGGGCTTCTGTGGACCCAGCCAGAGCTATGTGCCTGAGATGGCCATATTAGTGTCACCATACAAAACCAAAAGGAGAACAAAAACTCTTAACGTGAGCGCTTACAGCAGTCTGAAACCTCAACCTTTGGGTTACTGGGATTACTTTACATATACTGACCACTTTACTTAAACTTTGGCCATATTTAATATGAGATCCTACCATTGTAACAGTATATACATATATATGACAGTAAATAAGGGAAAGCATAATAGGCCCTCTTTTAAATTTACATGTCACATGTTTTATGTCTGCCTTATCAGAAATTGCAGCTCAGTCAGAGTCAACTGAGATCAGACAAGACTGGAAACCTCCTTTTCTTAGTAATGAAGAGTTCACTCAGCTGATGTTGGAGGTAAGGCAGTTTTTCCTACTTTGTTTCCTTTTGTTTCCACGCAAAAATATATGTGAAATAATATCTAACCTTTTGTCTCTATTAGGCATTAGATGGATTTTTCCTTGCAATTATGACTGATGGGAATATAATCTATGTCTCTGAGAGTGTGACGTCCCTACTAGAACACTTACCTGTGAGTATAAGTAGTATAAGTTCTGAATTATAGATAAGCTTAATATGTCACTGGTGAAACATTTGGAACTAAACACGGTCATTGGTGTCGTCTTTCTCCAGTCTGATCTTGTGGATCAGAACTTGTTAAATTTCCTGCCTGTGGGGGAGCATTCAGAGGTATACAAGGCTCTGTCCTCTCATGTCATGGAAGGAGAAACGCTGACACCCGAGTATCTTAAAAGTAGGTTGAATCTGTTATCTATCTTCAGCTGCTGTTTTTGTTATTCAGTTCTTATTTTTAAGCTATTATTATTATTATTATTATTATAGCAAAAAATCAGCTAGAGTTCTGTTGCCACATGCTCCGAGGGACAATCGACCCCAAAGAGCCCCCCGTGTATGAATATGTAAAGTTTATTGGAAACTTCAAGTCCCTGAATAATGGTAAGTTACAGTACACAGAGTAAAAACCTGGAGCAGTGTTTTTGTGAAAGGTTTAACTTTGATTTGCTCCAATTTTTTTCACCAGTGCCTAACTGTACCCGAAATGGTTTTGAAGGAGTGATCCAGCGATCACTTCACTCTGCCTTTGAAGACAGAGTGTGTCTCATAGCCACTGTGAGGCTAGCCAAACCACAGTTTATCAAGGTGAGAATTTTAGCTGCTTTTCCTTTTATCTGGTTGACGCACATTCAGTTTCTTGTTTTAGGGCTCTTAAGGTAGTTCTAATTAGGACAGGGCTCAGCAGTAATGGTCACCTTAGGAAAAATGATTTGGGCTCTTGTCAGTTATTATGTGTAGTTCCCTCTTGCCTCTGTTGGGAAACACTTTTAAAAATGTTTTTGCCCACTCTGTAAAAATCTGCTTCAGTTAACTTCTGTAGCTGCTGTTGGTTTTTCTTAGCCTGTATGAAATTGTGAAATTAAGTATTGGGGGGGGGGGGGGGGGGGGGGGGGCAGCACAAAC
>VUQS01032864.1:0-10592 GCA_015108495.1 Heterochromis multidens
CTTGAGAGGTTCTGCAAAGAAGAATGAGAGAAACTGCCCAAAAATAGGTGTGCCAAGCTTGTAGCATCATACTCAAAAAGACTTGAGGCTGTAATTGTTGCCAAAGGTGCTTCAACAAAGTACTGAGCAAAGGCTGTGAATACTTATGTACATGTTATATTTTTGTTTTTTATTTTTAATAAATTTGCAAGAATTTCAAGCAAACTTTTTTCACTTTGTCATTATGGGGTATTGTGTGTAGAATTTTGAGGTGAAAAATTAATGTAATCCATTTGGGAATAAGGCTGTAACATGACAAAATGTGAAACAAGTGAAGCACTGTGAATACTTTCTGGATGTAGATATAGTTAAAGTCTGGCATTTTAATAGTCTGTGGTGGGAGTCTGTGGTGACTGGCTTTTGGAGCCAGCATCAAGTGGCTGTTGGAGATTTTGGCATGTCAGCAATAGCTTAATTTTTCAGCCCCAAAGGTTGATGCATGACAATTAGCAGTAATCGTTTTCTTTGTAGATTGAGATTAAGTATTAGAAAATTAAAATGGTGCTCAATGAAGTCAGGATATCGCCTCCATTAACACCAAAGTCCAGTGCAACAGACTTTAAATCTAGATGATGGTCACTGCATCACCCTTGAAGCCCAGGCAGATGACCCCTGAACATGTAAACATATTGGTACCAGGAGTCAATACACTGATGGAGTTTTGACATGTGGCCATTCATTACCAGAGCTCCAATGAGAGAAAGAGAGAAAAAAAAAAGAAAAAGAAATGATGACGGCAGCATGAGGTTGATAATGAAACATGGATAAATTTTATTAAAGCAATTCAGTCACATCAATGAGCATCTGTGAAGTTCTGTAGTTGAACAATCTCAGAGCAATCAAACAAATACAGAAAAAGATAAGCAACATTGTCAAAGTCTGATCTGCAGAAACAGACGCAGTTAAATGATGAAGTTGCGTCACGTTTTTGATTCAGTTTGTCTGAATGACTCTCACTTTAACACTTCAACTGAGTTTAATTTCATTTCCCAAATGCTTTCTCCAAGTTTCAATCTGACTCATTATTTTTATTGATTCACTTATTGATCTGATTGAATGGAGGAGAAGATGAGACTGAAGATGTTTGGATTTGTTGCTCATTAATAAATAAATGGAGTTGAATCATTAACCAAAGTTCTTTGTTTGAAAATGCGGAGCATCATCTTTGCTGAACGATGTCTTTGCAAACCTTTTCTCCAGTTAAATGTGACAAATTTACTTGAATTGATTTGCTGTCAATCATTCTGTATGAGAGCAGAATGATAAAGTAGCGATTTTGATAAAGTAGCGATCATGTCGTGCAGGCAAACTCTTCACATGGAGTCACTTTAAACTATTTGGGATCAGGCCGAGAGCAGATTCTCATTAGAGGTGATGTAAACACATCATTAACATCTGTCTGTAGCTGCTGCAGAACTGCTGACCTGCTGGCTGCTTTACTGTGGCCATGGTGTAAAGTGCTTTTCCAAATCTAAATCTTAACCACCTTTGTGCTCCATATTTCTGTTGATCTTTCTTTAAGAAAGAGGCTTTGTAGTTGTTGTTATTTCCACTTCAGTTAGAACTACTATAGTAAAAAGACGATTATGGTATTTGCATCTGCAGTCATTTATATTACCCATTCATGTGTATACACAAAATGTCAGAGGCATGGAGAGCAACAGTGATACCCAGCACAGTACAGATCAGCACAGATTGATTAAGCCAGACACAACATGAAAAAGAGGAGTTGGGGTGGTTGTGGGTTGCAAAGCCACTTGCAGATAAGCAGCAAATGTGGCCTGGCTAAAGCAGCTTAAATAGCATGCCCTATATGTGACTGCTCAGTTGAATGACCGAAACAGTACCAGCTGAGCAGTCAGGTGATCGGGTGGGATTTCAGATGAGCTTGACTTGAAATCAGACTGATCAAATTGTTTCATTCATTCATGCCAAGCAGCAACTGCTTTGTTCACAGTTATTCACAGAATTATACACAGAACTGATTGAAGTGAGCAGAAAGTTTGCAGGGTGGTCTCTTTGTTAGATGTTTGTTACTAAGAACCAACATCTGTATCATGCTGTCATAGTCATCCAGGAAAACTAGCAGCCAATCAAAGTTCTTCCAGTGGTATGAGCCGTTGTTTTATAACCAACATAGCTATGCAGGGCATAACTTCGTTAGGCGCAAATTCATAGAAACAATTATCTAACCCTCAGTTTTATAAGGCATTCTATAAACATATTTGCAGGAGGCACTTAATAAAAAAACATGTCTTTAATTGGTATATGATATGATTTCTATGAAACTCTCTGTAGAGTCACATCAAGAGTTTGTATCCTTATTGCTGATGGTAAAAAAAATTCCAAATCTGAAAGGAGACTAATACAGACAGCACCACAAGATGTATGGATGGAAACCAAAGTGCTACTTCTTAGAAAAAAATTTTCTGAAGACGTTCATTTTTGGCTTGTCTTTGTTTGTGGGGTCCTCTGTTACTTGGGGGGTCACAGTGGTCAGGTTCTGAGAGTCAGGGGGAGCAGGAGGAGGCACTGATGGTGGCTGGCTTTGGAGACTCTGTGTACCTGCAGTGCATCAAGTCACAATCAGGCCAAATATCCACACAGATTTTTCAGAGGTGCAAAGAGAGCACTTCCTGTAGTCTAACTACTGTTCAGTGTTCCAGCAAAAAACTTATAGTAACCCATGGATTCCAAATTCAAATGATTTTCAACAGCATGAAAAAATATCTGGTTCCGTTTTAAAAAGGAGCTTCAGCAGAGAAGTAAACTCCGACTCCCAAGTTGCATGTCGACTTGAAACCTGTAATGTGTGCATATACAATTGCTACGGTATCTGGAAATGACATTGATCCTTGAAACAGTGTGTAATGTTGTGGAACAGGCTTTAAGGTATGTTTTCTGCAGTGATGTGCAAATAAACCCTGTAAAACTCAGTGCACACATCAGCTGGCATTGGTGCAAGACTTGCCTAACATAACAGGGTGTTTGCATCACCACCGCTTTAACTACACATTTTACACCAGTCTAACTTTTTTCTTGGCCCTCATGGGCCCGCAGACTTGTCACAAATCTGTGTTTGATATTGTTTTTTCAGTATTTCTGTTGACACTTGACTGAAACAAGTTTTTAAAACCGGTTAAAATTGCTGTGTTGTCTTACCTGCCGTCCTGAACTCCCCTCTTTCGGGATAGGTATGTCTGCTGTAGTAGGTATGGGGGGGTTTAGGTGGAGGTTGGCCCTCTGAAGATGACTGTCTCTCCAGGCTCTCAGCTCTCCTGTTGAGAGGTTTGGTCATGGGCGAATCATCTGGAGACTCAGCCAGCTTCTCCAAACTGAGGTTGACGGATGATGCTCTCCTGAGTAGCAACAAGTCATCTTTAATTTTAGTGTATCCATTATACAAGCTGTAGTAATTGTTTTACATGATTCCCAAACTACAGTACTGACGGCAGCCAGTTCTACCCCTCAGCCTCCTAGTAGATGCACGTATGGTATAAATTTGAAAATCCTAGGTGACTTCCTTCTTGAGTTATTGCACTCAAAGTTTTCAGAAAAACTTGACCTCTGACCTTGACCTTGAAGTCAAGGTCACTGATATTCAAACTCGTCTGAGATTTTTAGTAGATGCACTTATGGTATCAATTTGAAAATCCTACGTCGCCTCCATGCCACTTGCCCGGCCACCTACCTGGCAGGGTGATGACAATACTCCCATCAGCCTTTGAGGCTGAGGGGTAAAAAAACCTTACTTCCTTATTCATCATCCTCTGAAACAGCCTGTCTCTTTAATGCTACCCTCCCTTAAAAACCCACTTCCTTCTTCTCTCTTCTCTTGGCTAACTTCTGAAAGTCTGCTGAGAGGCACCAGCCAGTACTTCTTAGCTGTACTGCCTGTAATCTTGAGTGTGTTGTGCCTCAACTATATACTATATAAAACATTAAAATTTTAAATACATCTAGTTCATTATTTGGTTAAATGTAAAATGAATGTCTGACACTGATGATAGATCTCCTTTAATAAAAAACCAAGAGCCCAAAATTTTGTGAAAACTTTAGCTGCCTTCTCAAATATATCAGTTTAATCTTTGACAGAGACAGGAACAGGATATTATGTGGTCACTCGAGCTTAGCACAAAGCCTGGAAGCTGGCATATACTGAGAAAAAAATTCAGCATAAAAAAAAAGATCCAAGTTCATTTCATTTCATTTCAATTTCAATTCAATTTTATTTATAAAGCGCCAAATCACAACAACAGTCACCTCAAGGTGCTTTATATTGTAAGGTAAAGACCCTACAATAATACAGAGAAAACCCCGACAATCAGACGACCCCCTATGACCAAGCACTTGGCAAGAGTGGGAAGGAAAAACTCCCCTTTAGCAGGAAGAAACATCAGGCAGAACCAGGCTCAGGGAGGGGCAGCCATCTGCCACGACCGGTTGGGGTTGAGGGGAGGAAGACAGACAGGACAAAAAACAATTTAAACATTTAAACGCTATATCTTGTTAGCCAGCAAGCTAGCTACCAGTCGATCCAGTGACCATTTAGATTTAGCTAACGAGTGAGGGGAGGAATCTCAAAATGCGACAATATCCACACCAATACAGTAAGGAATTGTTATTCATTAGGAAGCCAGGAGTAAAGTATACCTTGCTTTACTTGTATTTAACTGTAAAGAGGACCATAATTTACAAAATCTTGTTTTGAAAAAGAATTGAAATGAGTGATTGAGGCAAGAAAAATCCATAGGAAAGTATTTACTGGCTATTCAAAAGAATGCAACTTTAAAGTGCTGCAGTAATGGATTTACTATTGAGACCAAAGGCTACATCAAGTTCTTTTAAACAGTCTTTGGTTAGGCCACAGTTCAAACCAACAATCCCAGTCTGAACTCAGGACTTTAGTATTCTGTTCCTCAACAAATAGCCCCACCACTAACTGCTGTGAAAACCACAGCATGTCCTTTTTACATGTCTGTTTCTATACCTGTTAAATAAACATACTCAATCTGTCCCACAGAAATCCCTTCATCAGTGTATTTTATAACTGCTATGGTCATGCAGCCACTGCAGTGCTCCATATTTCATCACCATGCAGCAAACCAAAGCAGATGCAATGCATGACAGCTGAATAGAGCCATAGCTGTGTCCTGTGCCACCGTGTGTTTTTCCACCATTGTGTGCCTGCTGAATGTAATTCACCTTGTCCAAGTATCTCATTAAAGAAAAATCCTGTTGGCAGGGAGTTTCATTTCTTTGGCCTCTCACCCACCTCAGAGGTGCCCAGTGTCCCCACAGTGCACAGTGTGAATAGGTAGATGTGAAAGTCAAAGTCAAATTACCTTACGCAGTTTGAAAGAAACCATTCCAGCCTGAAACTCCATCAAACATGTGTGACTGACAACCGTCCTCTCTGACCCCAAAAAACCATGCCGGTCATGCTTTGTATCAGGGGCTCTCTGTTCATTCTACCAACTTATTTTAATAACAGAATTCACAGGATCAAATCAGAAATGTTATGGCTGCCTAAATAGCTAAAATATCATAAATATTACTTGAACCACACTTTGTTAATTTTAAATACATGTACCTCAAACTATTATCAGGCACAGACTACCTCTATAACTATTCTAATGCCTCAGGCCTTTAACAGTTACCCCCATGACCACATGTATAAAAGCCCTTCATAAACACATATTGTAGCTCTGAATACCCCATTTGTGTTATTTCAGTTTTTCAGTCCTGAATTTTTAGTTGACAGCCAAACATCCTGCATAACAGTATGCGTAGTGCCTCACTCTGGATGCCACTAGGCCAATGAGTGTTAAAAAGTTTGTTAATTTCAAAATGATTAGTAGAAGTGCTCCAACTTCCTCCCATGGTCCAACAACATGATATGTTAGGTTATATGGTGATTCTAAACTGGGCATGGATGTTAGAGAGATTCAAGTGTGTAGAATAAAGCACTGTATGAATGTATGTTTAAATGTGGCTCGTAGTCTATAGTGTTTTGAGTGGTCATTAAGACTAGAAAAATTCAAACCCCTTTGCTAGGGAGAAAGCCTCCACAATCCAGTAGGAGAGCCTCTGTTTAGATAAAGCTTTACCCCTGGCTGTCTTGCCTGGCAAAGCAGACAAACAAACTTGTCAGATAAATGCAGATCCTGAATGTGGTTAATGTAGGTATGTAAGCACACAAACAGGATACAGGGAATGCAGCCTCCTCTGCTCCTCAGAAGGAGGGGGGCAAAAACTCAGAAGCCCAAAATAGAGTTTTACAATAGAGCTAGCATAGAGCTACGAGCTGCAAGAATAATCTCAGGTAATAATGCTTTGTGTGTTTTTGTGTGCAAGAAGGTAGAAAAGGAAAGACCCTTATCTAACAGCTCCAGCAAGAATGTTAAAAAACATCCACAATAGAGCATTAAAACAGGAGATGAAACACTCTGTGCTAAAAAGCAAACATATTTCCAGTCTGAGAAAAAAAAAACAAAAAACACACTGACTCGGGGTTTAAAGAAACCAAGAAACCCAGGCCTAGAATGTGTGACAGTACCAGCAACAGCTGCATCTTCAAAGCCAGTCACCCAGGCTAAGATGCAGAGACTCCTCTCTCAGAGGACAGCCAACACATCTGTTAGATGCTCCACATGCAGCTTCTCCGCTGCACAGCGAAACAGGGAAAAAAGACACAAGTCGTCTTGGCTCGCCGGCACAGCAGTGACACACTGGGTCGACAACAGGCTCTCCTGCTCATCGTCTGACAAACTATGGATATCCAGGCCAACGTCCAGCACATCCTCATCCTGTTGAGCGGTCAGCTCAGACTGTAGCTGGCTAGTGCCGTCGCATGGCTTGGGTAAGCCACCAACATATTCAATGTGGTCAGCCCAGGTAATTGTGGGAACACGGAATACTGCTCGTCTTCGGAGTCAGACGAAATTGGATCCTTAAACTCGGAGGGGAGAGGTTGATGCCACGTGACAGCAGTCTTTACCAGCACTTTCTCCACAAACATGACCCATCTTTCCAGGGTTGAGTGCCAGAGCTGGTAACAAAACGCACAGGCTTTGGGTTCAGATAACACTTTCCTAGCGTGGACAATCCCCAGGCAGATCGGTATGCCTCGTGCTAGTTCTTGTCATGCAAAGAGAAACTGCATCCCTGAGGACAGGGGCAAACAGAAGAGTTCTTCTTCGCTTGCTTCGGTTTAGTACGCATATCAAAACACAGAGCAAAAAATACTGCACGGAAAACTCAATGTGCAGCCTACGCAGTGGTGGCTAACACCAACAGGGGCAATTAAGTTAACTTCAAGTCAGCAGACAAAAGAGCTAAAAGGCTCTATAGCCCAGAATAACAGAGGTGTTCTTAGTGAGGTGAAAAGCGCAAGAACTAAGGGATGACTGTGATGACAGGGGTGCATATATGTAGGCGGGGCCTCACAAATGTCATAACAGGTCATCTACCTCAAAGTCATGAATTAGGTGTCTTCAGTCAGGACATGCAGGGGCATGATATCCCATACTGTATGTGTTTTAGCAAGTGAATTGACTGACTTTTTAGTATTGGAAGGTTTTAATCCATCCAGCCATTCATCTTCTCAACCACTTAACCAGTTCAGCAGGTTTCCTTACTGTCCAAATACTTCTGATATTTTTTATTTAGCCTTATTAAGCAGCCTTATTAAGCAGCTTTATTTTAGTGCTGGACAGTTAATTGAATAAAATGACTTCGTTTTAAATACCCTACATACCTCCTTTAATACCCTACATACCTACCACTAGTTTGTCAGCTTTTATCGGACTTTGACTCTTACCATCGCTCCACTCTGTGGATTTTAAGGGGGCAGCTGGCTGACCCAAAAAATTGCTAAACTTGAAGGCAGTATCGCTACCCGATTCACAAGGATTAGCAGCTATTGGACTCAATGATGGCAGAAGCTTGCTGTAATCCTGACAAGATCATGCTTCCCTGGTTTGGTCCCACTCAAACTACAGAGCCAGTGACACAGGCAGAAAATCCCACCGATGACAAGGACCAGTGGCCTAAGCTTGGAGTTAAACCAAGATGTGGATTTGTTCCTCGCCCACTCCTCCAGATCCCTAGATTGTCATCCAGAGAGAAAAGACAAGATTTGTACTCCACCACTGCCAGGAGGGTCCATGCACCTGACTAATAAATTTGACATGCTGGGGAGACTGGAGCAGGATCTACTATGTTTGGCACAGAATCTGTGGTGAACTTGGAGTTGCTGCTCTATAACCCAAGTGAGTGCAGCGCTAGTCCTGGTCCTGTTGTGAATAGATCAGCCAGATCGGCAGCCTTTGGATCCAACCTTGGCCCAGAAAGTGGAGCTCTTAGTCTGGCATCATCAGGGTTGTGCTATCCTCAGAGGCGCTCTGCTTCCAGGATGACCGTTGTAGTGCCAAAAACTGATTTCCAGTATTTGCCCAAAAAATTGATTGCCTTTATTTAAACAGTTGTAAATGACTTGTTGGCCTATAATATAAGTCAAACATATCTCAAACAGATCTCTCAAATGATATCAAGTCATTTTGAGACAAAAAGAAAATTACTGTCACAAGGCAGAAGCTGCAATCAATTTCTGGCAAATTAATTTTATATATCGTTTATTTATTCAGGTAAAAAGTGTCACTGACATTAAAAATGTCTTTTTCAAGAGAGATCTGGCCAAGAGGGCAGTAGAAATTGAAAGAAATATAACAAACAAAGATATTCTAAGTGGCCAAAAAGGACTGGATTGATAATGTAGGTACAATAATACAGAGTCATAAAGATACTTGCAAAAAAGGTAATTTCTTTATTTAATATATAACCCCTTCATACATCCTGTTTACTACAGCCTATTTACCAATATAAGCAAAGCTATTAGACATTAAAAAAAAAAAAAAACACATAGAAACATCGGAAATCACCATTTGGCAGAAAATCACTTTTTGGCACAACACTGGCTCTGTGTCCAAAGGCCAACATGCACATCAGAACACAATTCTGGTAATAGACGACTTCATCATTGGGAATTTCAAATCAAACTTAACAATTACCCATTGTTTCCTAGGTGCCACTGTTTGCGACATAGAAGGGAAAGCCATTGACATCCATGCTGATGAACCAGGTATTAACAGGGTCATTGTTCATGCAAGAACAAATGACATCCACGAAGAACAGTCCAAAATACTTAAAAACGACTTTATGCATCTGTTCAGCTCACTGAAGAGATCCGTGAGGCACATCTATGATCCCATTCCCTCCTGTGACTGCGGTGTTGGTCATTTGAACAGGCTGGTGTCTGCACAACTGGCTCTCATCAACCTGTCCTCCCCATGGTGTCCACAACAATAATAACTTCAGCCTCTTCTCGGAATGCAGACAGTTATATCTCTCTCTCAAATAAGAGCTTTTCTTTCTTTGATCCTATTTCTGAAAATGAATTCAATTTAATGTTGGATTTAATGTTTCTTGTTGGCTTAAAGAGAATGGCGTGTCAGTCAACCTGTCCCCCAGATTTTAGTGCTTTACAAGCTGTGAGACATGATCAGAAAGGTGGTTGCATTTTCCACTCAAACCAACTTGCGTGTAAAATGTTGGACCTTGGTACTTTTAGTTCATTTGAATATTTAGCTGTTGACTTGGAAATTAGACAGGTGTCCTCATTATCACAATCTATAGACCACCAAAGCAAAACACTGATTTCCTTCCACAATTTTTAGAATTAATGGCATTCATTACAACTTGCTATGACAGAATCCCTTTCAGTGGAGATTTTAACATTTATGTAAACAAGCGTAATGATGCAAAAGTCTAGGAATTTTTTAAACTTAAATTGAAAACCTCTATGCTTACATAGCATGTTATTTAACTTACTCATAACCTTGGCAGCACACTTGATCTGGTTATTACCCATGGTTTACATGTCACCAATGGTTTAGTCTCTGATACTGCTGTATCTGACCATCATGCTGTGTTTTTTGATGCTGCTTTGTCTGTAACCAAAATCATACGACATGTTTGTGTCAAGAAACAAGTCTTAGATTACACAGTTGAAATTAACCTTGTTAATCCAATGTCATCAGTTTCATGTGATACAAATGCTTCAGTTGATGAGATGGTTAACTGACTAAACAGCACCTTGACTAATGTATTTGATTCAGTTGCCCCACTCAAACTGACAAAAAAAGCACTGTTAATCTTCCCCCTGGCTGAACAATACTGTTCACAACCTCAAAAGTGCCTGCAGAGCTACTAAGAGGAGATGGAGAAAAACACGACTAGAAGTAGCCTATAAATACTGTATCACTTTCAGGAGGGGGGGGACCAGAAAAACAACAGAATATCTCTTGAAACTCATAGCTGACAATAAAAGCAACCCTAGAGTATTGTTCATAACAATCAAAAGAAATCCATATATAAACTTAGCACAAAAAGTAAGGAAATATTTGTTTGGTCGATTATTAGTTCTCACAGTTTACCTTGTAAAAAAAAAAAAAAGAAAAAAAAAAAAAAAAAAAAAAAATTTCAGTGAATAT
>VUQS01032865.1:0-11812 GCA_015108495.1 Heterochromis multidens
GCTGAAATCCACCTGTAATGGCTGCTGTGTTCATGATGAAGCTGAAGTGGAGCTGATTTTCAGGACGAGGCTGCAGGGATTTCCACGTTTGCAGGTAGGAGCAGAGAGAGGAGGCCAAGCTTGACTCATTAACTGCTGTTGATCCCAATTAGTAAACAGTTCAGAGGCTATTTAAGGAGGCACAGCAGCCTGTGAGGTTTATCCTAGTCAGAGGTTTTCTTTCTGTGAAATACAAATTTTAAAATGTCATCCTTAGCTTTACTTCTTGTTGGAAATACATTTCCCATCATGCCTTGTGAGATAAAACAGTAAACAGTAGTTACTCAATGACCAAGCGTGCTGCTGTTAGACATTTCTGTAAATTCTACAAATATTATATTTTATTTCACTTTAAGTCCTTTTTACAGTGAATAACTGGAGATTATAATGCATCATGGGACCTTTAGATGATGTCACACGCTTTACTGTATTTTTGCATAAATTGTATATAAAAGGTGGATACACCCACTGGGACATCCCCCACTGGTTTCTAAAGCCTCAACGATATAATTTTGGCTGCTGCCATTTTGGTTTTTTGCAGCTAGAAGTGACCATATTTGGACGAGAGGGTGGAGTTATCGCACAGACAGATACCTGCTAATTAGTGCTCAGTAACATCCAAATAAAATCCTTCTTGGATGCACAGCAGCCATATTATTGGTCAGATAATTGCATTAAAAATAACAGCACAAACGCGGTCCAGAGGTCCAGTTCAGGGACTCAGACAGCTACAGCCACCTGTCAGTCAAAGAGGCCACGCCCCTAATAATTCAAACTTTAAATTATCTACAGAGACCAAAACAGTTTCTGTATCAGGCTGTAAACATGTTTATTTTAACATGGGAGTCTATGGGGACTGACTCACTGCTGCCTCTGCTGGACACCAGAGGAACTGCAGCTTCATTCTTCAGCCCTGGAGGTTGAGCTAGCAGTTAGAACTTCACTCAAATAAACAAAGATGGAGGTTAAAACACAAATCTTAAGGTTTCAAAATCCAGAATCCAGGAACCATCTGATGACGTCACGGTGGCTACTTCCATCTCTATCCTTCCAGCCCATAAAGAAGCATGTTCGGTAGAGTCACCTCGGCCTTCGTTTCATGGATTCAGTTTAGTCCTAGACTAATTTTTTTTCTTATTTAGTCTCGGACTGGCTTTAATCCGTGTCTGCTTGTAAGTTTTTAATCACTCCTCCTGCTTTAATGTCTGCAGCTGACAGTTTGTGTGTGAGGCGGCTCGGAGCTCTGAGGATGGCGCCTCGATTCGAGTCAGCACTGATGATGCGATGCTAAACAAATATTAATTTGCTGCAATGAATCCTGGGTAAAGTGAGCAGGCTCTCTCTGGCTGCACTGAGGGGGAAATGATGCGAGCCGGCTGCTCCTCTGCAGATGGGCCGAGCAGATTAGTGACGGCATTTTCACGCTTTTTTAAGCATCCTTCATTAAAGCCGTCGGCGGTGGCTGAGGTGAACACACCTCTTCTCTTCTTCTTCTTCTCCTCCTCCTCCTGGGTGCTGATGATGCTCAGGAGGCTGATGCCGAGCCCACTGAGGGCCTCCTGCAGGATGGAGTAATGACTCGGAAAAGCTCTTTCATCATCTCCACGGCGAGCCCCCCAGCAGCCCGCCCCTGAAATGACACTGTTCTGCCGTTTTATCATATCAAAAAGTTATGTTAACAATTTGCATGAACAAAGTTGAACACTGAGGGAAGCGTGCGGCGGCGTTCCCTCCGTATTCTCAGCGGCACCGACTCTTTTGTGAAGATTTTCACATGAAAGCAGCGCTCGTTTGTTTCTCTCCAGCAGCTCATGAATGAGCTTAGCCCGCGGGGCAGATGTCCAGAGGTTACTTAAAGACAGTGTGTTTAATTAATTGGAAAACACTCGTTTTTAATAGTTATTATTCAAGTATAAAATGCAATGCTTGTAATCTGCACTCACACATAATTAGCACCCGTGGGATTTCAGCATGCAGTGCTTCAGAGAGGAGACGGTCACATCAAACCAGCGCACATCCTCATTTACTGATTGTTTATGTACTGATCAATGAGGCTGTAAATCAGATGAAAGGCAGAATTTAGGAGAGCAACAACGAGTCCATCAGCAGGAAATCAATGTGCACTCAGAGCTGATCCTCACACGTTTGTCTTTAAGCTAAACAAATGTTTCCCAGCTCGCCAGCCCTTCACATCTGAAGCTTTTCTTTGTAAAAACCACAAAGCGGTACCTGTGAGAGAGGAGGAGGAGGGAGAGCACAGAGGAGAGGACACACAGGTGTGTGGGGCAGGTAGGTAGATAAGGAAGAGGAGTGTTTCAGGTTTGAACTTCCAACAGACTCACAGCAGTTTGTCAAAGGGTCATTTAATCTGTGAACTCGTGTTCTCCATCAGATTTTCGCCACTGAGTCGTGTCCATGTACACAAAGAGAAGATTTTCCACTTTTAAAGAGGAAAAATGTCCACGTTTAGACACCTGAGGGGTGTGCAGTGGAGTCACTGACTTTGCTGCTCATCACTCAATGTGAGACAGGTGATATAGTTACACTTTTTCAATAAAGCTACTCAGATTTAGACAAACATGAAAGATTGGGCTAAAATACAACTGTTACCATCCATCCATCCATCCATCCATCCATCGTCTTCCCCTTTCTGAACCCGGGTCGTGGTGGCAGCAGGCTAAGCAGGTATTCCAGACATCCTTCTCCCCAGCCACACTTTACAGTTCCTCCTCCTGCGGGATCCCAAGGTGTTCCCAGGCCAGATGAGATAAATAATCTCTCCAGCGGGTTTACCCTGGGATCTCCTCCCAGTTGGGCGTGCCCAGAACACCTCCAAAGGGAGGCGTCCAGGAGGCATCCTGACCACCTCAACTGGCTCCTTTTCAACATGCAGGACTGTGTTGGAAACACAAAGGAAATTTCTGACACAACTTCACCTACTTCCAAGGAGCATGGACAAGAGGAATAGTCTGGCCTTCATCGGGGTCATCAAGAACTATATTGCAGACCTCTGTCAGCCTCTGTCGACATGCAGGTCTGTTACCAATGTTTTTCAGCGCTCCTTTTGTCAGTGATTTGTGAGACTTTCAGTGAGGTACCTGGGTTCACTCTTTAATAAACTATCACCTCTTTTCCACCAACACAGTGCTGCTGATGAATCCAGGGCTGGTTCCACACATTTCCACCAGATAAAGAAATTTCTGGTCCCAAAGTTGGGGATGTCAGTGGCTGTGGGAGGGGCTAAAGCAAGAAATTAGAGGCATCTGACCGCCTCATCGGCACTGTGAGCCACTGCTAAATCCAAGAGAGCTCATTAAGTTCACGAGTGCTTTCTGACAGACATTTTGCGCCCTTTTTGCACATTTTCTGTAAGTCTGAATTTGCCTAAGGGGATTACCCACAGTTCATAGCACGGCGACGTTACCCAGCCAACAGTGCGATGTTGAATAACCTCCAGCTGACGTAGTTTCTGGAGTTCTAGTCTTGGTTGGAAAAACAGGACTAAAATGAAATGTATGCCGATGTCGGAGATGTTATGTCATTGTCAGCTGGAGGCTCTTGTTGGACTTTGTAGGAAAGGAAAGTTCACATAGAAGAATTTATATCATTTTATCGATCAGATCGAGATAAACAAAATTGAGAAAAAATACGTCCCACGATGAGGACATCCTCGAGCTCTTACTCTGAAGTTCAACATGCAACAAATGAGACAGAATTTACATGCAGATAAACAGAAATATCATAAACATGATGTTAATATGTCAAAAACAGGTTCCAGTAACAGCAGCTTATCTACAGGGACACTCTGAGTCTGTCTGATCACAAATAGCCCTTTTCCACTAGTACCTACTCGACTCGGCTCGATGTCACTGATTGGTCAGGGAGTGACATCACTGGATGAGTCATTAGAGCAACTCCTTCACGATTCAAACCCACCATTTTTGAAACCCGGCAAAGAGGGAAATGGCTGCACACAAACACCGTGTTTCATCTCGCCGCCCGCAGCCTTCTCTGGCTCTCTTCTTTTACCCTGAGTCTGACAAAAAGAGCGAGCTGCAGGTACACCATCGCCTCCATGACCTTCACTGTTGTGTGTTTGTGTCGCATATAAATGAAGTCACGGGACTTTCGGGCCACCTTGCTATAACGACCCCACCCACACTGATGTGGTACTCAATTGTAATGGAAAACGACTGAAACTGAGGCGAGTCGAGCCGAGCAGGTACTAGTGGAAAAGAGGCGAATCAGTGGTCATCGAACATCATCAACAATTTGATCAATATTTCTGTCTTTGTAAGAGATGGTCTGACTGGAAACAGCACGGTGCAGTTTCTGCATCACTCCACGACCAGAAAACAGGATTACAGGGAATCAGTGCAGCACGTGCTTCATCACACACGTCTGGGCCTCTGATTGTGATGAGCTGGTTCTCCAACACAGAACCAGATCCACATCATGGAAAAGAGTGATGTGTTGCTCATGAAAGCTGTAAAATGTAATCATGTGTTTGACGTCTTCTTTCAGATAAAAGTATCGGCACGATGCAGCCTCCTCAGGACAGTGAGCCTCATCCCTCCAGGTCTGAAGTTCCAGCAGAGAAGCTGAGAGTCGACCAGAGTCCTGAGAATCTCAGACAGGATGAAGAGCAACAAGCTCTCTGCTCTAACACAGACCCAGATCATGTTCCCGATGACAAAGAGGAAAAAGAACATCTCCCAGATCCACCTCAGGACCAGCCAGAGGTCCAGGAAGTAGACCCAGGACCAGCAGAAGCTGCTGATGACAAAGAGGCAAGAGTCCAGGACCTGCAGCAGGTCGAGGACTCTGTGGACAGAGGTGAGGAGTAACTGGTTTAATGGTAGTTAAGAGGCTGCTTTAGAGTTAAAGTCTGCTTCAGGGAGGTTTGGGAGCTTTGTGTTAAGCATTTAGAGGTAAGGGTCAGATGCTGAGTGAACTCTGATTATCATGAGTGTTTACATGTGACAACAAAAGCTCCTTTACACCTTTGTGCTTCAGTACTGCCTGAAGACTGATTCAGGTGAGATGAAGCTTCAGACTGGAGCCAAGCTAAAGTTAATATGAGTTAAATTTAATAAAAACCAGCATCTTCAGTAGACCCAGAAAAAAACGATTGTTTGCCACTAATTACTCCTAGAAAAAAACCATTTGTATCGGTGCTTTGTAGGCACTCATTTACAACATTTATACCCTAAATCTTCCTTCTTTCAAGGAAACCCAAGTGTGTTAGCATGGTGGGAAATATTACAGCACGAGTGAGGGAGGAAAATGGAGGAAAACAAGACTAACCTCCAGTAAAAGAAAAGAGTAAAAAACTGAAAGTAGAAACAATTGTGAAAGCTAAGAGGTGGGTGGAAACCAAACGTTCCTCTGAGAGAAACTGAACCTGAAGCCGAGGAGGCACCGGAGGCAGATTACTGCAGGTGCTTCTGACCATCCAATCAAAAAGCAGCAGAACTGAGGCTGTTATATGATGTGAGATGGTGCAGAGGCTACCCTGAAACTCTGTACTGCAGCTTTAAAAGGGCTCCTCTGTGTTTGTGATTAGAACTCTGAGGCGGCAGGACTGAGCCTGGGAAAGGAAATGAAGGGGCAAACAAACAGAGGACTCTGTGGTTTGTGGTCGGCATCTTCACTCTGCAGCCAGCAGGTCGCCACTGTGCTGGTGTCTCACATCATCGACTTTAATGGGGTGGATGGATTATCAGGAACACTTTTTAACATGCTGCAGCCACTCATCCTGCACGGCATCCCTCCAGGTGTTTCTGATGAAGCTGCAGGCCTCTGAGCCAACGCTGCTGTCTGTTCGGAGCTGAACCTTCCCTCTGCAGGTTCTTCCTGCTGTCACATGAACAATGAGAAACTCAGAGGCTGCAGCAGTCAGTCAAAGTGCATCAGAAGACCACAACAGGAAGTGATTGAGGTGTGATCACACCTTCACCGCCACTCCTCTGCACATGTGAGCGTGGTGTATTAGATGGTATTTCAGATAGCAGCCAAACTGAAAGCTCCTCCACTCATTTACGTTAACCCCTTACATCCATCAGGCAGCCTGGTTAGGGCTGACACATTCAGAGATAATTAAACCTGTCAGCTCCGTGCTGTCATTCGTGGACTCGTGGACTACCAGAGCAGCTTTCCATGAATCACAGTTCAAAATAATCCTTCTTTATCTCATCCTTGGCCTCGCTGCAGAGCCTCAGTTTAAGCTGTTTTATCTCCTCCCCTTTGAGAAAACTTTCTTCTGATGGGTCAGTTTGTGGAAGCCTGCTGAGGGGCAGTACCCATCAGTACTACTAACATTAGTGCATCGTTCTGTATATGAATTAGTGAAACGTGTGTGAACGTTAAAAAGCACTCAGGTATAGAAAAGGGTGCTGTATGAATGTGTGTGATTGGCTGAGTGAGGCTTGCAGTGAGAAAACGCTTTGAGTAGAAAAGCACCAAAAGCTCTGCCTGCGAGTGTCTGGGAGGTACTAATTGGCATGTGCAGGTCCCGGGCTGTGATTGGTGTGGCAGCATGCAGCTTGCAAATGATTGCGTAAAGAGCCAAGGCAGCAGCGGACTGGAGGGGATCATAGACTGTTTAAAAGATGGACCCAGCTTCCGGGTCTGAAGTGCCTTAATTCTTTTAATGGCCACCAGGGGGCGATACCTGCTGTGCTCTGACCTCTGTGAGTTTATGGGCTCAGCCACTCATCCACGTGTCCATTTTTCTCATTTTTATTCATTCTCTGTGTAAGAAAGGACACGCTGGTGTATTTTCATTGTGACTGATATGTCACCTTTACACCTGTCCCAGCCTGCCACACCTGAGTAGCTCTGGTCATGTGCTTCCTGTGTTTCAGTTTGAAGGGGTTTGCAGGGCTACGCCTTATTTGGACACCGAGGTTTGTCGCTGTATTTTGGTTTGTTTCTTTTGGTTGTGATTCTTCAGATGGATTTTATTGTTTTTGGCTCATCCTCCACATTAATTTCACCTTCTGAATTTCTGCTGATAAATAAATAAAACATACAGTATGTTTTTTATTTTATAAAAAGAGGCAAAAATAAGAGTTAAAGGACAAACTGTTGAAAAAATGCATGAAAATGAAATAAATGTGTCAGCTTCAAACACAGTAATAAATGGATAAAATCTGGGTAATATTTGACCTCCAATCATGTCTGTTTACATGCAGCTTTGCCTCCGGACCCAGATTCGAACCTAACGACGGGGACGGCCAATGAAGACGAAGTCGGGGAATCAGGTGGCAGCGTGCCGTCACTGGTCGTCACTGAGACAGAGCAGGTGAGTCCAGAGACGGCTCATCTTTATTCATGGCTTCATCTGGAGCCAAGTGTCTCGTCTTGCTCGGTGCCTTTGTTGGCAGCGCTCGCAGGTAGCTCTTCTTCTCCACATTTGCTGCCTTTGTTCTTTCTTTAAACGCCGCCTCTGATCAAGTTCAAAGCCCAGCCCTCCCGACAGCCTCTCTTCATCAGCCTGACACTTTTTTCTGCTTCTTCAAAACCACTTTTCCTCATTTTCATCTTACTGTACTCGGAGTTTGTGGGTTTAGAGCTGTAATTATGCGCCCACGTCTCCGCTCGTCACACCGTGGATTTAAGACGAGTTCTCAATAATGTATTTGTTCATTGTGAACTATTTTAAATATTCTCATTTTCATTTTGAATCCTCATCGCGCCGCCTTTTATCACAAACGTCCTGCTTTTCAGATCCTGACAGATTTTTCTTTGCTTCCACCACCACCGTCGTCAGCAGCTCGACTTGTGCCGTTTTCTACACGCTAACAGTAATCCTCAGTATTTTATCCAGTGAGAGGTGCCGGTGTAAAGGTTTCATGATGCTCGTTACCTGTCCTAACACAAAATACTGAGAAGCATCCAAACTTTTGTAGGTCTTCAGATTTTGTCCTGTATAAACTGAGGGGATAGAAGTCATGTCCTACACGTCACATCATCTGTAAACAAACGCGGCGGCAGGAAGTAAGCATCTGATGTCAGCCCGCCCATGCTCAACCACTCAGAGAGCAGGTGGATATCATACAAACTACGGGCGACTGCGGCAATTGCAAGCTTTTGCAACTGATTTCACCCAGAAACTTCCAGCAACCACTCGCCAACCAGTTGGGGCCTATACATCTTTCCTTAGAAACCAGAGGTTGCCAGGTGGTTGCTGACAGGTCTCTATGCCTGTGCGACCAGAGACCACAGGAAGTGAAGGACATTCTGCAACTTCAAGCAACTAAGCGCTGGCAGTGGGAAGTGGGCGGGACCCAAGATAAACTTTTGTCTACTTCCAAGCAAGTGACTACCAATGAGAGTGAAGAATACCGTTGATTGACATATAGCCTGATAATAAATATATTAGAGGGTCACCAGCCGTCAGCTTCAAAGCGGCGAATGAATCGCTGCCAGTGTGGACACAACTTTAGTCGAATGTTTTCAAATTAATTAACGTTACAAATGGATAATAAAAACAGATCAAATCCACATGTAAAAACTAAAAAGAATTTTTAAATGTGGGTACGTTTTTAGACATTAAAAATGTGCGTAATGTATTTGTTACCCTTTTGTCCCTGTTTCTGGTTGGTCGGTTGGTTTTGTTGCGTTTCTGCCTTCTGCGTTGTTGTGTTTTGGTCATTTCCTGTTTTAATTTGAAGGTTGGCTTTTTGGTGTGTCTTGTTCTGGTTTTACTTCCTGTTTTTGTGACTAATGTCCTGTCTTTGTCATGTCGTTGTTCCGACTCGTTTCCTGGTTTGTGTTTTCATCTTTTTCTTGTTTTCTTGGACTCTGGGCCGTCTGCTTTTCAATAAAACTCACTTTTTGTGTTTTTGGGTGCATCTCTGTAAAAACTCTTGATAATGTCATAAAACAACAAAAAATTTGGTGTCTAAATGAGCCTAAGAATAGTCTGCTGGCCACAGGAAACAGGAAATGGAAGCAGGAGATACTTGGACCTGATGGGGGGGGGGGATTACTTTGATAGATTTGCATTACCCACCCTCGTGTGAGCGCGCTCACTGATCCGAACCGCCTCCAAATAAGTTTCCTCTGAAGCTCTGCAGCACAGGGCGGAGGAGCACTTAAAGCAAATTGACTTTACTGATGTGAATTATGAAGATACTGATATCATGCATAAAGTTATTTACCCCTCAGAAGGATTGAAATAAGTCATTCCCTCAGATGGCGATACGGGGGAACTAATATGAATGCAAATAGGATTAGGCTCCTGCATTAGTGTCTGATAAACAATTTACAGGCCTGAGTGTTCACTGGGGGATTCGCTCCGCGTGGCACCAGGAACAGGGGGGTTAACCCTCCATCTTCTGCCAGCGTTCGGCTTCACCGCGTCTGTAGCCAAATAAAGAAACAGATTATTGGAGAGGTCGCCGATTTACGTTTAAATCAGATCCGATCTGTCCCGAAGGGGAAGCTTCGACCGAGGACGACGCAACAAATGGAATTAAAGCCAAACCGCAGAGCGAGTGAGCACATTGTGAACGACGCCCTGCAGGCCGGGCGCTGACGGAGTTATTATGAGGTGAGGGCCAATCCAACGTGTCTGAGGTGTGCTTGAACCTGCAGCAGGTTTATTTCCACATGTTAAAATCCATGAATGATGGTACACATGAGGGAGAAATTTAAAATGGGCCCAGCTTCTTGAACTTTCCGACCTTCATCAGTGAACGAAGAAAAGCTCTGATAACATTTATTGATTCTGAACATGTCTGCAGAGTTTATCACACAGACCTCACTGAGGCAGGATGCCCGGGTTTATTTCCAGCCACCTACACCACAATCAAGCTACTATCAGACAGTCACCTCACTCTTATTTTGAAAGCTCTGGCCCTTCCTTTCTCATGTTTTCAGATGCAGTCGCTTTTATTTTTCAGGTTTCTGTGACTCAGTGAAGAACATTCAGAAGTATTTCATGAGTTTCAAAGACTTCAAAGTTTGTGAGCTTCTGCTTTTTAAAGCTTGACCCCAGATTCTGGATGGGCTTAAGATGTGGGGAGTTTCCTGGCTATGGACCAAAGATCTTAATGTGACATTGAGATGATCACCAAACTTCTCCTTGGTGCTTGGAAGATGTTGGACATGTTTAGTCTGGTCCGTCCTTTAAAAGCAGAAGCCCACAAACTGATAAGAAAACTACGAGCCAATAATGTTAAAAACAGACATATTTCATACCGCCGTCCACCATCCTCACCAGTCCAATTCCTGTAAAAACTATGAAAGGTTGTAGAAGATTCAAATTCGTGGCAGAAAACACTTTTATGATTAAAACAGCAGCACACAGAAACACATGGCCGGGCTCAGAAATGGCCGAAGTCGGTCACTCGAAGGCTCGTCTGAGGATGCTGAGGTCATCCTGGCTTCGTCCTGTCACGTAACGCTGCTGAACTCATCAATTCATTCTTGGACTGAAACAAGCTCCTCCCCCTTTAAAGCAACTTTCTGCTGATTGGCCAACTTCTGGAAGCCTGCTGAGGGGCAGCACCTGAGTGTTTCGAGCAGGGATTACTGTACATGTACTGAGCTCATTATTATAAATACAAACCTCTCTTTAATGCTGCATACTGTATATAATCTGATGATGACTTTTTCTCTGATTCTTAAAGTACATTTTGTTGATAATGTTGATGATGTTGGTATTTTTACACGTACTGTGTCTCGTGGGGGTAAAATGTGTTACAGACCTCCTCCTCGCTCTGTCGGTCCTTAACTTTACGTGACACAAAGACACGTAAACTTTTGCATTGCTTTGCTTCTTTATTTGAAACTTTGGATACTTTTAATCTAAACATCCAGCACAGGGACAGGAAATATACGACAGGAAATGAGCTCTTTAATTAGCCACAGCTTCCTTTGAACCCCTGAAGAGAGTAGCGTTTGAAACGTGCCCCTGCGTGACTCTAACACGCCAGGCTTCACCGCCAAACCTGTAAAACTGTGTAAACGTGAGGCCTCTGTGTGATGCGTGGATCTGAATGAAAAGCTGAGCAGTAAGTGGAGTCTTTGTTATTTCCAGTAACTATGGTGGGCCAAACAATTCAAAAGTTTGACGAAACAGGACACCACCTATCCAGGCAACCTGCGATATCCAGACAATATTGCGCACTGTTCAGGGACTGCTGCGCATACGAGTGGAGCCGTGCACGCCGTCCAACTCTGAACTCCGAACTAAATACAATATTTAACTGTGTCACGACATCTCTGTTCAGATTTCATGATCCATTTAACTCATTGTAGCCTTTAAACTTTAATCTGAGGCCACAAGTGAGTGCATATAATGTAGGATAATGGAACAATAAAGATACTAGATTTGTTTTCAGCTACATTCAACACTGCTGATATTTATTTAGACTCTTTCTCTCCGATTGATCTTTCTGAGTTAACTTCAATAGTTACTTCCTCCAAACCATCAACGTGTCTGTTAGACCCCATTCCTATAAGACTGCTCAAAGAAGTTCTACCATTAATTAATGCTTCAATCTTAAATATGATCAACTTATCTTTATTAATGGGCTACGTACCACAGGCCTTTAAGGTGGCAGTAATTAAACCATTACTTAAAAAGCCATCACTTGACCCAGCTGTCTTAGCTAATTATAGGCCAATCTCCAACCTTCCTTTTATATAAAAATTCTTGAAAGAGTAGTTGTAAAACAGCTAACTGATCATCTGCAGAGGAATGGTTTATTTGAAGAGTTTCAGTCAGGTTTCAGAACTCATCACAGTACAGAAACAGCAT
>VUQS01032866.1:0-11183 GCA_015108495.1 Heterochromis multidens
TAAACAGTTTATGTTCAGTAGCAATTGCCCCTGTTAGAGTGAGGTGAAGTGGTCGAGCGCAAAAAAAAGAAAAAAGTACTCAGCTGTGATTTACTGTGCAGGGGCCTCTGGAAGAGATTTAAAATGAAAATGTCCATGTAAGAGTTTCATACCTTTCTCCATTTTTCTGTCCCCGCTAGTTCTTTTACGTTCCGGTTCATGTGTGTGCTGCAGCAGTCTTATGCTCTCAATGGTTGAGACGCGTGATGACTCCCATCCCAAGCCTGTACATCCCACCACCTGTGACCCATGTTTTTGTGTATTCAGAGCCAGTGAGCAACGGACTTTCAATAATAATAATAAAACTGCGTTAACGCGTGATAAAATAATCGTCGGCGTTAATTAATTAATGCGTTAATGCGATAATAACGCGTTAACGTGCCCAGCCCTAATATATATATAGATGGACCCAAGTATGTATATATGTATCTAAATGAATGAATAATGGTGAAAATTCTGATCTTGATATTTTATATTTTTAATTGCCCAAGCTAAGTCTGACTTTTCTTTTTTTTTATCAATAAGGCCATCAGTTTGTAGAGTGTTTCTAGAACACTGTCATTGACAAAACAAAGTAAATTTAAAATAAATGTGTTTTTATTAATATCATGGAACTTTATTAATGTAGTTCATTGAAACAAGACACATTTGAAATTATTTATTACAGCAGCAGAAAATATTGTTTGTATCTCAGCTCCTGGTTCATCATTTCCCACAAACAAGCCACACATTTGATTAGGGGAATAATGAGTAGATATCCCCTTGGAGCCAAAAAGTGAAGGTGGATGCTGGGGGTGGTGGAGAGGTTGAAACAGCAGGCAGGACAGAAGTAGCACTGACATGTCAAGGAAATACATTTTGTATCCTGAATAGGCTGCTAAATTGGGAAGGTGTGTTTGGTATATAGCGTGAGGATAGTGGGGTATGTTACATTTGTATGATGCAGTACAGCTCAACTGACAGCCTGAACTAGCTCCCAGACTTCACTCCATTTATGTAGTATTTGTATAGGTGTTTCACATTATTGAAATTTTAACATCACATTTGCTCCACAGTTGAATTGAGCTGTCAAATCTGTATTTGTCCCTGGTGGGGAGATCAGGTTGTGAGACTGGCTTTCAGCATCACCTCATTCCTCATCACCCTCAGAGGAAACAGGGAGGAGAGTAACTCTGAGACTCTAAATTATCCCACTCTGTCTCCCTCTCTCTCCTTTCTTTTAACATTCTTTTTCCACATTCCTCTTGTCTTTCTTCAGTTTGTCTCCCTCTATCCATCTCTGTCTTTCACTTCATTCCTTCCTTTTTTTCTGTCTCTGATTGTACTTTGCCAGCCAGACTTTTGGGGCTTTGGGGTGTAATGCTGCAAGCGTCAGGTTGTAATAACATGGCTGTGATATGCTTGGACCTCATCTGGAGTCAGACCTCCTGAGAGAGCAAGAGAGAGATGTGAGGAGTGGTGGATAAAGACAAGCAGAGAGGGTGAAAGAGAAAGACAGGCAGAGGATAATAAAAGAGACAGAGGAGAGCCTGTGTGAGAGGAAAACTCTATCCTGGGGGCTCTTACTGGGCCATGAGGATGTGTCTCAGTGTTTTGTCTGGACTTTCTGGGGCTCCCAGTGAGGAGTTTCAGTAGTTGTAAACCTGCTGACCTACCCAGTCTAAACAAAGCTGCACACTGAGCTGGAAAGTAGAAAGGTCAACCTTTTCTTCACCTTTTCAATACTAAGTGAAGAAATGCAGTCAAAATTGGCACAGACACCATATGCCAAGATTATTTGTGTTTTTTTAAATGCATTCCAAACAACCACTGATTCCACAGGTTATTTCAGATACTTTCTTTTTTTACCTTACTTTAGGCCTTTGAAAAGGTCTATCGATTAATGATCTTTTAGTCATGCTTTATTAAGCTTGCTGCTACTATCACCCAAAATGGGCTCTTTGCATCAATGTCAATGTCACAAACTTCTGATTTGAAACAAAATATATATATTTTTTGTTGTTAACTCTTTACACACCCACATACAGTAGTTAAAAATCTTTTTCTGAATTCAATTTTAAAAACCCAAAAGGCTACAGCTACGCACTAACTATAATAACCACTCAGAAGGTAAAGGAATGCTACACTGAATAGAAAGTCTTTGTTACAACTGGGGTAATGAAATTCAGACTACATGAGTATTTGCCATTCAGGGTATTTGTAGAGATGCTATCAGGTTGCCTTATGGGAACGGTAACAGTTAGCTTGAATTTTGACTCCCTCTTATGTGTGTATGTTTATTGTTGGTCCATTTAATTGTTGATGCACTGCATTATTGGCGTAACTTTTATAAAATGGGAATTGATTCAAACATTATCGTGTTTCCAGAAAGTTGGGAAAGAACATTTTCTTGCATAAGCTTTAGATTTGTTTTATTTTCATGTCACAGTTATTATAGTTTTGAAAATTTCATTTGATTTTATTTTAGTCTTTGAGTTTTAAATAATAAATGTATTATTCTCTATGAAATCTTCTTAGGTGAACTTTAAAATGTTTTTCAGTGTGCCACAAATTTGTATCATTGCTCTTGTGTACTACTGCTATCAGATAGTCAGTGTAGACACTGAGCTCAACATCAGATCTGGACCATGACCCACGCAGCACACTGAATGTGTCAGTGAGCTGTCGGCTTGTCGTCCTCACCTCGTCGTCATGTTGGCCACAGTTCGCGCCCGCAGCTCTGTTTGCTGTTTTAGGCTCAATTGTGCTGACTGCCGGGCCTGTGTTCATCTTCTCCCTCTCTCTCCGTTTATTTGACTTCTCCAAAGTTTAAACTGATTGTAGAAACAGTACTTTCTTATGAGTTTAGTTTTCAAATAAGGCCTATGCATGCTTTGGCAACTGTTCAGAGCTTTTGTACCCTCTGGCATCATTGGTCTGCTAATTTTATGAGTTGTACAGGGTCTAGATTTGGCTGTGTATCAGTACCAGCCTACCCTTAATCTTAATTGAAATATACTGGTTGAATTATATAATGTGAGGGTGTGAGGGGATTTGGTTTTATCCTTTGTCAACTATGTAAATGTGCGTTCCTCTAAATGTTTGGCTGTTTTGATTTTGCACTTTGGTTGAATAATCCTGTTTGGAGTGTACAGCTAGAATGGCAGCAGTTCAAAATGAACATTTTGTTTTTGAAGGGGTCTCTCTGGGGGGAATGGCACAATAATAAAGTACTTGAAGTGCTTTAACAGTGCTTGGGCCCCAAGAAGGGAAATTTTTTGCCATGGGGACCAGACGTCAGTGGTGTGTATAATTGAATCGCTACAGTTCAACACTAATGTCATTCCTGATGACTCAGCGGAATTCACAATATTCACATGGCAGCCCTTTTCCTTTTGATATCATGTTCAGGATGGAAAGCTCAAATGCTGCAAGCTTTGTTACATAAAATCAGTTTATATTCAGCCTTAAACAAATGCATTAAAATGTGTGTTGAAATTTCAGAATTAATTTATGCCTTTTCTATCATTTAATGTAATATTATCAAACTGCACTGTTAGCTAGGAAGTCGTTATAAATATATAAACATTTTTAAACTCTGGGCTTCCGCTCTCTATTGTCTACCTATGAGAACAGTCTGACAGTCTACCTGACTACCTAACAGAACCATCAGGCAGAGTCCTGTACTACAATGGAGGATTTGGGTTTATTGAGGTAACTTCGTTTAACCCTGGTTTTTCAGTTTTTTGAAGGCAGATCAGTTCTTACCAGGTTAATTTATGCTGCTTCGAGATTACAGATCGACAGCTGTGAAATCATCACCTACTGACCAATCAGTTCTCTGGAAAATCGTGTTACTAGATCTGGAAAATCCCTCAGACCTTGCCATGTTTAGTCCGTTTAAATTGAACTTTTGTTTTTCCTCTTGGTGTAGTTCATTTTTGAGCACAGTAATTGTGGTTGGGACAGACCAAAACAACCACTCCTAGACCCTTTACAGGAGGTGGTCTCAGTCTGACTTCAAACTAACTCCAGAGCAGTTGTTTATATTGAGAATGCGATCCAACCTTGATCTGACCCAACTACCAGGTGTACACTACAAGTCTGAGTTAAATACCTTCCTGTAGACAGGTATAGTACTGTAGACGTGCAGAGTACAAAAACTACAACAGCTATTTATAAAATGAACCGGCTCACAAGTCCTGGACACAGCGCCTTCTTCCTGTATTTACTTTTGTTGCTTCTGCCCCAGACACATCTGGCCAATAAGCAGACTGAATATTCTCACGTGGTTTGTAGTGACACATTTTGGTTCACTTGGAGTTTGCTTTGAGTTTTCTCTGTATTAAAAGAAATATAACCACTATATAAGAAACGAAATTAAATTAAATGTAAGCACTATATAAATGCCAGTCCATTTGTTCTGTGCTTTTAGCCATAACTGTATTTGAAACTACCAGAAAACTAGTTCCAGCCAGCACAAAGTCAAGTCAAAGTCAATAATGTTCGAATATAATGGTCTGTTTTGTATTTCACATCAGTGTTTTTAATGCTCATATTTATTTAATCATATTTACATTAAGGATCTATCATACTATTCAGTGGGAATTTTTAGAAAAGCTAATGTACTGAGAAAGAAAATAAAGATGTCATGGTAACAGGTCACTTTGAGGGAGTTTATTCTGTTGTGGTGTAAGTTTATTTGTTTGTGCTTGAGGAGAGAGCTCCCCTCTGTCATTTGTCTCTTGGCCAGTACTCCCATTTCAGGAGAATAAAGACTGGTGAAAAGTCATTAAATGAAAGAGGTAGTATGGACAACCAGCTACCAAAATTTATTGAAGAAAAATGACTGCTTACTTAGTACGAGTGTGAAACAAACTGTTCCTTAAGGAAAAAAACTAAAGAAAACATCCAAAACTTCTGCTGTGTGAAGAAAGACGGTTGATTGTGGCATGATAACAAGACATCAACACAAACCCAAACGAACTTTCCCATTTCTTCCCAGAGCTCAGTGATATCTTTGGCTGGCTTTTTCCTCACTACTTGCCTCTCTGGAGAACAATGATCCTCCATCCTCTACTTCTTTGCTTCCTCCCCTGGCCTATTTCACATATTCTTGACACAGTGTGTTCTATAAATCACCAGGAGTAGACTGAGACCACATCAAGCAGGCCTGGGTGATTTAATGAATCGATTGAGGAAACAGAACACAAATATTAGGAAGAACAAAGAGCTTGTCAGTGCTGACAAGAAAAAGCCTCAGTGGAAGCTAAGATGACATGGGCTGAGCAGGGTCATAAAATGACATGCGGACCTTAATTAGTCCTGATGAAGAAGTGTCAGCATTTTAGCATGTAAGAGAGTGGGATTTCAGATAACATAATACTGGCTTATAGCATTAGGAAAGAAAAGCAGCGGTTTGATAACCCTTGGCTGTTCAGCTCACCCTGAGGATTGGGCTTGCTGTCACATATAACAGACAAACCACAGTTCTTCAGTTACAAGTCTCCTTACTGTCTCCTTTTAATACTGCGGCTGACCTACCATGTGTGATTACTGCACCCCATGGGATTTTCACTGCTGTGATTATGGGTGTTACGATGATGAAGTTGGTGAAGGATGTCAGCAGTGGAATCAGGACAGTCAGCTAAACAGCTAAAAACCATCCTTTAGGGTAATATGGGTTTCACACGGCAAGACAACCATTTTTGTAATATGTCATGTATTTGTGGTCGCTTTTCTACCCAGCAGCCCAGTCTAATAGCAAAATGTGAAATATCTATTTTTTCCCACAGAGTTATTTTTTTAAAGACTATTATATTATATAAATTGTAAAACTCCTACAGTATGTACTTTGGGGGCAGGTTTTTTTTCATTGTGGCAAATCAGGAAAATGGAATCTAGACCTTTGTAAAATATGATAATGTTGTAAAAGAGTCAGTTTAATTAACCCAAACCATGATTTGTTCCTAAAATAGTAAAATAAAATAGTATAAAACTAAATACTGTGATGATAGATAGATAGATAGATACTTTATTGATCCCACAAGGGACATTTTTGTATTACAGCAGCAGGATAAAGAATAAAAATAGTACAGTCTACAATAAATAAACAACATAGTTAAAGTAAAAGTGCCACAGGTGCATAGTTTATTCATACAACAGTGATAAAAAACAAAGAAAATAAAAAATTAAAATGAGATTAAATTAACGAGTGAAAAGTAAGACCGAGATTGTGCAAGAGAGTAGTGCAGTTGCATTAATAATTAATATTTACACTATGAATCTAAGAAACAGCTACAAGAAGGTATAATACAGAAATATGTGTGTGGAATGCCTGACAGGTGTGTTCACCTGTCACAGAAAAAGGAATTACTGTACAGTTTCACAGAGAACAGTAGGAATGATTTCCTGAAGTATTCTTTATGGCAGCGGGGTTGACTGAGTTTTCATAATAATAATAATAATAATAATAATAATAATAAAATCACACTTTCCTGGGTGAAAGTCCAATATTTGAGCTAATATGACTTTCTTTAAAAAAGAACAAGTTGTAACAGGCCAACAGAAAAGAAGGATATGAAATACAGACATTTCACAATTTTAAAGACTTTATAGTGAAATCATTTTTTTGCTCTGAACCAATCAGACAGAATACAATAAATGCTGAGTGAAGCTGAGTGTCTGTGAGAATGGGTTGGTTTTTTCCTTTTTTCTCTTTCTTGCGTTCCTATAAAATAATTATAGCAGAGCTGGCTAGTCCTGGATCTTACATTTCAAATCTAATGTTTTAGATTTGAAATATAAGATTACATTTTATTGTGTATAAGATCACATTTTACTATCTTCATAAATGCCTGGGATCAAATAGATTTTCAAAAACCTCAAAGAAATAAAAAAGTGTGCTTCATGGTCATAGTACATTAATAATAACCTGGTGCATCTCACAGCTATTCATTTTCCATGGCTACAGACAATGCTGTATGCTCAAGCATTAGTGGAGAAAGTTGTAACAAAGAGTCTGGTCTAGGCAGCAGTTTACCTGACTTTGCAAACATTCTTCATTGAGACTGAGGGTGTTGAAGCAGCTAACAGACACAAATCATGCTACACTCCATTGCCGTATCCTGCATTTCCATCTTAGGTCTTTTTTTCCCATTACAGATGAACTTACTAGAATTAGAATTAGAAATAAATGTGACCTAAGTTCATTGAATGCAGTATCTCAGAATTCCTTCAATCCATCCATGCATTTTCTTGCATGGATCCAATTTCTTAAGTGCTTATTTAACCTATCCCTTATAGAACCTATCACAGCTGTTTAAGGGTGAAAGGTGGGGTACACCCTGTACAGGTTGCCAATCAATTACAGGACTTACACAGAGAAACAGAGAATCATTCATACTTACATGCAAAACTGTGTAATGTGAGATGACAAGTAATTGTAGTCATAGCGGCCCAACGCCATCAGACATATTGGAAGGTAATTTACAGTGGAAAGGCATGGTTCCAAATTGATTTTTTGTGAAGTGGTTTGAAGTGGCTGACGCTGACTTAGAAGGTGATATCAAATATTTCAATGTGCCTGAAACAATTAAAGTAGACCAGAATAGACCATTTTCTTTATTATAACTGTTGGTTATTTAATATGGTTTCCTTATTTACTGTCATGGAAACGATATTAAATAAACAACAATTATAATAAAGAATGGTTTATTGTGTCCAGAGTTTAACAATGAATTTAATTATTTACTGGCAGGGCAACACAGTCTTGCAGTAGTTACATAAGCAAAAAGATCCTGGGTTTGAATCCTCCGCCCGGCTGGGGCCTTTCTACATGGAGTTTGCATGTTTTCCATCTGCCTGTGTGGATTCTTTCTGGGCACTTTGACTCCAGATAAGCATGTTAGGTTAATTGAATAAGATGGTGAATTGGCTGTAAGTATGAATGTCTATCAGTTGCTTTCTGTGTTGTGACAGACTGGTGACCTGACAATTGTGTACCCCACCTCTTGTACTTTGACAGCTGGGATAGGCTTCAGCTCAACTGTGACCCTGAATTGGATAACTGGAAGAAAATGGATGGTTGGCTATTTAGAATGTTCTGATGAAAGATTAAAATATTGAAGTTAGTTTAGTGTTAGTTAGTTATTCCTATGAGACAAGAGCTCAGGCTTCAGACTGCTCTAATTGCAACAGATTTTTCTACTTTTGGATCTGTATGATGTCAACAAGGGGATATCTTTAACGTGGTTATATAAGCCACACAGCCCTGAGTGGTCAGAGCAGTTCCACCTACCTACTGTTAAAACCTTTTATTTGAGAGGGCTGGCCAATCAGAAAAAAAATGTTATATAGTGGATGTTATTAACGGGAGGGGAACTAAAAAGGCTTGTTTCAAACAGAGGATGAACTGAGGGGCTGCAATAATTCTATTCTAGTAGAGTCCAAGAAAATAAAGATGTATCTGGAATGAGCATAATAGGTCCACTTAAGTATTACAATGAAATACTGTACAAGCATCCATTTTCACAAGCTTTTCATTGCATCTGCAGTCAAACAAGATCATGATTGTCATCTTGCTTCTCATCTGTACAATCAGATGAAAAGTTTATACAGGCTTTCTGTGTCTAATGTGTTAAAAAATCCCCGTGTTCCTTTGTCTTTCTTCTGGCACAGATGGAATGAACTGCATGAACAAGGACCACGGCTGTGCCCACATCTGCAGAGAGGCTCCAGGCAAAGGTGGAGTGTCGTGCGAATGCCGTCCTGGCTTTGAGCTGGCCAAAAATCAGAAAGACTGTACATGTACGTATCACACTGACCTCCACTTACCCAAACTGACACACAAGCAACAGTATCAGTGTCAAGTCATTGACACTGCATGTCTTGAAATCCTACATACATTTTTGCATAATGCTTTCTCTCATCTGTTAATGTTTAGCCAATGGACTTGTCATTGTATTTTACAATTCACATGGCTGCACGGTATTAACACTTTGTTTTATAGACCTGATTTTATTGAGGTTATGTATTAGTATGATGAAGGATCAAAATGTTCCTGTAATAAACATCTGTAATAGCAATGAATGGACAAATTCCACTAGGCCTCCCGTGGTAAAATATATGGTTGGACATTTAATACCAAAATCAGTTAAGCGTTTCAGACCAAGCTGAAGGTGCTGAAGGATTCAGTAGAGCGATTTCATGTCCTTTTGCAGCTCATTCCCTGTTTCTCACTCTTCACACCAACAGCCCACAGCCATTGAATTTTGGGCTGCTGTTTTTGATGGGGGAAAAGTAAGCTTTTAGTTACAGTGTTTAGCAAATCATCTTCTTCTACTTTCAGACAGTGAGAGTGTTAAGATTTTGAAAGCCTCAAGAAAAAAACTTGAATGTATCCCCCACTGTGGTAATATTTCATTAGTGGCAAGGGACCCAGTGCTGTGCCAGCCTGTTGAGTATGGCAGCACAGGATGGTAGTAAATGAGTGATGAAAGAACTGGCAGAACAACATCACATATACGAACACACATATCTTACTTTCCTTTCACCTCTTTCCTTCTTTCTCTTGTCATATTTATGCCTTTTAATCACATTTCTAGTTTTCTGTGTTTCATATTTTTAGTCACCACAGGATCAAAGGTCATGGTTAAGAATCTACAAAGTTTATGTATTTATACTTGGTTTTTGTGAACTGTGAAAATTTGGCAAAATAGGAGGACCTGAAAATGCTGGAAAACGATAACAAAGGATTCATAGGTGGCTTTTGTAGTTCTGAGGAACGAAAGCTGAAACCTGATTTCTCTGCTAGATAATAAGAACAGATACTGTTCCTGAGTACTCCAAAAAACTACAGGAAAGTGTCTCCTTACACTCCCTGAATGCTTAATGAACAAACTCAAGCCTTTGGTCCTGCTAACAGCATTAACATTCCAGAAGCCTTGGTATAGCAGCTGTACAGAATTCATTCAGTGCAAGTAAGTAACCACTGTTTGACACTGTAGTAGCACTGGCAGCAACAAGGATGGGAATCACCAACATAGTCAATTGTTTCAGGCAGTGCCCATATTGAGACAAAACATTCCAGCTCCTATAGTAATACAGAAAAGAAAGAGGTAATGTGATGTTACTGTGGAGCCATTACCCTTCCATTCAGGTTGTGGTGGATGAAAGGATAAATAAAACATTAGATCTTAACACAGCAGTCTACTGTTAGTTTTCTATGAAGGGTCAACATTGCTGTTTCCTAACCCTGTAAATGTTTTGTGGATGTATTGATGAAGCTCCAGGAACCTTTACAGACTATTTAATGCACAATGCACTTGTTTTGGTTTTGTGCCTAAACCTAACCAAACATTAACCACAGCCCTTTAAGATTAGATAACAGTTTAGTTTTTGTCCAGATGAAAAGGCATCAGGTCAGAAAACTTTTCCATATGTTGTTCTAGACAGCATCAATCAATTTCTTTGGTCAGATAATTGGTGTGACTTGAAACCAACAGAATACTAACTTGTATTTTTTACACTAAAGAAATTTCTTCCAAATATTCCCTGGTATGCAAATCAGCTAAATATTGAGGAGTTCTTGTTTATTGAGTTTATTTGTATTGAAAATTTCCAGTAATTTTAGAAACAACGAAGTTTTTATTATCATATAGAAACTGCTATGGAAATATGTTTTCCTGACATAAAATAAAATAAATCATTTGAACATAATGTTCAGTTTTCTCTCTGTCCATGGAATCCTTTTCTCTCTCTCCTCCCATGTCTTCATGCTTCAGTTACCTTCTTGCAGACTTCTCTTTCTCCATGTGTATCTCCCTTTTCCCACCACAATAACTTTTCTGCTTTCTATAATTTCCTCTCCTTGTCTTTTTTCTTTGTCTCCTTTTTCTACCACCATACAATCTCATTCCTCTCAGTTTATTGTCCGCACCCATTAGTTCTCTCTGCCTGTCTCTCTCTCACTCATGTCAATGCCTTCATGTAGACCAGCACAAATTTAATTGTGCTTTACTGGACAAATGAATGGAGATCAGTAATGCAGACAAATAAACAAATTGTCATTAGCCCTGTGTTATGAAGTCGATAGAGAACTGAGGTAAGACTTTAATGTATGTGTTGTCTTCAGTGACGTGTAACTATGGAAATGGCGGTTGCCA
>VUQS01032869.1:0-10754 GCA_015108495.1 Heterochromis multidens
ATTTATTACTTCTAGGCTGGACTACTGTAATTCATTATTATCAGGCTGTCCTAAAAACTCCCTGAAAAACCTTCAAATGATCCAAAATGCTGCAGCGAGAGTACTGACAGGGACTAGAAAGAGAGAGCATATTTCTCCCATATTGGCTTCTCTTCATTGGCTCCCTGTTAAATCTAGAATTGAATTTAAAATCCTTCTCCTTACATACAAGGTCTTGAATAATCAGGCCCCATCTTATCTTAAAGACCTCATAGTACCATATCAACCCAACAGAGCACTTCGCTCTCAGACTGCTGGCTTACTTGTGGTTCCTAGGATATTTAAAAGTAGAATGGGAGGCAGCGCCTTCAGCTCTCAGGCCCCTCTTCTGTGGAACCAGCTGGATGAATACTATTAATGTATGATTATGCTGCCACCTGCAGGTACCCCCACATATCTTTGAAAGGATTCTAAGTGGTTTTAAATTGCAGGGTAGTTAATAATGTTTTTCCTATTCAGGCTGTGAGCTGATAGAGAATACATTTTATGGAAGCCACGTGAGAAGCCCCAGATTAGCATACAAGTGAGGTCACAAAGGCAGAGATAATTAACCAGGCACGTTTGGGAAAACATGTTTGTTATCCAAATCATAAAACCAACTGGGGAGCTGGTTAACAGTGTGAGCAGAAAAACTGATGGCTGCCTGTGTGAATTATGACATGTTGGTTCTGATTTCTTTTAATGGCTTAGCGCTGTCAGAGGGAACTGCCAGTGTTGAAATGAAGTGGTTAAAGTTTGAAGTGTGTAGCCACTGAAATTAGTCACTCTTTGATGAGTAGCTCTCTTTTTCCTCTCTTCCAGACGACTGGCTTGGTTGGCTTGGCAGTGTCCCAAAATCCACATGAGGTGAGCAGCTGACGGTGAATGCACCACACACAGACACGCTTCTCCTTCAGTCTTTGCTACTGACAGGACAAGTGACGGATCACACTTGATGCTTAACGTGCAGTTTACTCAAGCCAGAGAACTTTGTGCAGCTGTCATTGAAACTGAGGGGATCCAGCAGTATACTTACCCTCTGCTATTCCTCTCAGCGTCTCAGGATTCTCTACACAAAGATCCTGGCATCCCTGAAGACCATGCCACAGGACGCTTCCTACAGGAAGTACACTGAGCAGCTGGTCAATGAGAGGTTCAACCATGTGAAAACGGTCAGTGTGTGAGCAGGCAGAGTGAGATGAATAATGGAGCTTAGATAAACTGGAAGGATTTGTGTTCTTCACAGGAGCCTGATGTTGAGAAGCTGGAGAAGAAAATTAACTGTGGTCAGATTGAAGAGGTCATTTTCCAGGTAGGTCACTGTCCGTCTGCCTCATCGTGACTAAACCAATGAAGCTGAGTGGATCCTGGAAACTGTTGATATATGAATCTTAAAAATCCCCAAGTCAGTGCTTCAGTATTCAGCTTGAGTCCAGAGGGGTGTACTACAAAGTAGGGTTGTGCCATATCATATCATCCGTGATAATACTGGTATAAAGTTTTGTGATATAAAATGTCATATTGCGATATCTTTGCTGTAGCAACATCATGCGTTTACATTTCCCAGTGTGCAGAACAATGAGACAAGCCTGGGCATATCTGACAGTGAGAGCTGCATGTTAGCCTCCGATCGCGAGAGGCTACTTGAACAACCTCAAAGCACAATGCTTTGCAAAATATGCAAAAAAAATTGTTCCAGCTAAAGGTGGAAACAACACACTTGTTTTGCCGCTAAAGATGATATACTAGCAGCTGGTGATGTGTGACCTGTATGTAAGCAAATGACCCCACTGACTGTTGCTGGAGCACTTGCTACGCTCATTTAATTTAAGTCAATTTACTTTGATTTAAAATTTGCAGTGAAAACACTACCTAGGCTACTCTTGTAAAATGATAAATGGACTGGTACTTGTATAGCTTATGTACCTTTCTACTTAATTTGAGCACTCAAAGTGCTTTCTACTTCAAGTCTCAATCACACACACACACACGCATATCGGGGCAACTTGGGGTTCAGTATCTTGCCCCAGGATGCTTTGAGACATGGACAGAAGGAGCCAGCCTTCCAATTGGTAGATGACCTGATCTACCACCTGAGCCACAGCTGTTGGTAGAGCAGGTCATCTGCTCTACCACTGGATATAATGTTGTGTCATGCTTGTTGCACTATAATGCTGCTGGCACCGTGATTCACACTTCAATTTAGGAAGTGTCATCAGTGACAGTAGCTCATTGGAAAAGGAGGATGGAGGATGCCAATCTTTCTCTGGGAGATACAGTGGCTAGCACTATCACCTTACAGCAGGAAGGTTCTTGGTTTGAAGGCATGTTCTTTCCTTCTTTTCTGTGGGGGCTCCAGCCTCCTCCCAGTGACCAGACATGCATGTTGGGTTAATCTGTGATTCTAAAGTGGTTGTGGATGTGAGGTAGAGGAAGTGCTTAAAGTGTATAAAATAAAGCACAATATATAGATAAATGTAATCTCGAATGCTTTAGGCTACAAACTGGATCCATTTAAACATTACAGACTACTCAGTTTATTCATGCATTCAGGTTTGACAGTGTCCTTATAGCCTGATGTAAATGTGGAAATCAATTTAGTTTTTGGGTTTTCAGAGTGAAATTATTTTTGGGTATTCTTGGTGACAAATAGCCCACAAAGAGATTAATCAAGTTTATAATCTCTTTTATAAGCTGCAGTTCAAGTAGTGTAAGAGAGACTTGGCGCTAGATAAGGAAAAGATATTTTTTGCATAACCAACTGAATACATGTAGATTCCTGTGACGCTGTGATGCAGTTAAAGTGGGATTTGGCAGGTGGGGGAACCCTAAGGTCAGGTGTAGCAGTTCAGTGTGGGGAAAAGAATAAGAATTTGTTTTGTGAGCTCCAGTAGATTTTTCTTTATGTACAGACTGATCAGCTGACCTGTGCTGCTACTCCAGTATTCTCTGGTCTTTGTGGATTTAGCCAGGTGAATTCAGCTAGGTATAAGCAGATGTTATGTGAGCTATATGGCTGATTTCCAACCCCTAAACATTATCAAGATAATATAAAAGGTAGAATTCAGTGAGTGAATCTAATCAGCATCATCACTTTAAATTTAAATTCATGTCTGCTACCCTAGATGTAACCAGTTTTATCACAGTTTTACTACAAACTAACCAGTTTAGCCTGCACTAACCTGCCTGATATTTTCATGCAACTTTTGAATAACACAAAATTAGTATATTTCAATTTGTTTTGCAAAACATTTCACAAAAACATAATTCAGCAACACATCATACTGAGTCAAGATCTGATTTTAAAAACTAACAATGAATTAGTACAGTAAGATTTAAATTTTCAGTTGATAAAATTTGACTTTGTAAGTCCTTATCTTTGAAAATAATCTCTCATCATCTTCTCCTTTCCTCTTACCTACATCTTTCTCCATCTATCAAGGTCATACATAAACTTTTTTTTCTCTCCCTGGGAGATACAACTGTATATTTAGTTGAGACACATTTTGTGACAGACTGTGCAGAAACTGTGTGTTTGTTGAGCTGTTTGAAAAATTGCATTTGAAATGACCTAGCAATTAAAAATGTTAATCCATTTATGCTTGTTTCTCTTCAGTAGTGCTAACTAGATACTTAAGTACAGCAGCACCATGAATGCATCACAGGGATCAAGCCGTGGGATGTCATTATTTTCTTATTACTGAGCAAGTATCTCCATGCCCTCACTGGAACCAATACCAGGCTACAGCACATGAAAAATTAACTGTTTCAATAGGCAAGTTAATGCATGTTACTATCAGATTTAATTAATATTAACTGAAGGTGCCAGAACGCAGTTTCAGATTGTTCCGGCCCACCTCAATCCCTGGACGAATACAGTTTGTACTACTGAAACTTTACTGCACAGTTTTCTTCGCTGGTATAAGATAGGGCTAAACAGATTGCATGTTTAAAAAGTATTCCTCAGCAGGAATATATATCACTTTTACAGCATATTGGAAAAGACAAATCAGCCTATGTTTAAGCCTAAGACTGAATATGAAATAGACCTCCTTTGGAGCAGGCTATCTGTTCAGTATATGTTGCCGGAGTGATCTAGCCAAGTTAAAAAAAAAAAAAAAAGAGCCACCATTTCATTATACTGAAAACTGACTTAAGGATCAACATACCTGGCTAACCAATTAATCTTGATGCATAGTACACCCCTCTGCTCTTACCTCTTGAGTCCTGTCTCTCTAAACCCAAATGTGGCCTTAGTCAAGTTTTAGACATGTCAGTTGGTCATTGGTCCTTTAAGTATCTATATGTGGTTGTGTTGGTAAATGAAAGATAAAAAAAATATATTTGACAGAATTTGAAATGGACCCATTTAAAATATACATGAACCAGGTACACAGAAGCCAAAGTCTCATTTCCAGTGTGACTGTGATGAATCTTGCCAGAGATGGCAGCATAAAGGTTCATTTAGATCACTCAGGTATTGGACTTAATCACACCAAGAGCCTAGCAGTCTCTGATTCTGACAGTGGCTTGACAGATTGCATGTGTAAGTAGTAACATGCTGCTTATTCTTAGGTTTCAGTGCTGTTTCTCTATAATAATTGAATAGTACCGTAATGCTTTCAGGCCTTTTAATTAGTGTGTAGCTTTAGACAAACTGGAGCCTATCCAGTTTGTGAAGAATCATTTATTCTGTTAGTGTTACTTCTGAGTATGAGTGCCTCTCTCATCAGCTGATGAGATGATACAATAACAACAAGGGACTACTTACCAGAATTGTAACAAAGCTAATGTTTATTTCACACTGAATTCTTGAAGTATTGGGAGGTAAGCCCTTATAGCTGCAGTATGAGAGACAATATTAAAATCACTGATGTGTGGTATTTTTGTAGATGTATAGTTATATTTTAGACTGAGCCAGGTTGACTGATTCCCTTCGCCTTCAATCTTTATGCTAAGGGTATTAAGCCTCTCATCTCCGCCTCCCTGTTTAATACGCACCTATGTGAATGCAGTTGTCGTGTCTCAACTCAAAATATCCAACTGTTGCTTTAACGCATTTGTAGTATTTGAGTATTTGTGGCTGCTGATTGTGTCCTGTGTGCAGGCCGAGTGTGAGCTGGCTTTATCCAGGAAGATGTCTGAGTGGAAGCCGTGGGAGCCGCTGACAGAGGAGCCCCCTCCCAACCAGTGGAAATGGCCAATCTGAGTCTCCATGTTTGGTGTTCATGTCATACTGTCTATGTGAGCGCATCGCCTGTGCTTCTAATGAAGTACTGCATTAAAGTCCTGGAAATAATGCTTGTATTCTCATGAGTTTTTGATGTGTGTTACAGATGTCATTACTACTTTTATATTAGCAAGTCTGTTAGAAGAAAGCTGCATCCAAGTAGATGGATGGATCAACTAGTCTAGTTTTTCTGCAATTAAAGTCAGTAGCCTTTGATCAGACTACTTCTTCTGTGGTTTGGATTAGGCTCTCTTCTGATCTGGTATTACTGCTGAGATGACATTTACACGTTTACAGCTGTCTAAAGTTAGTTTTATTGTATAGAATAATTTCTCTGTTCACAACAAGCAAGACTTGTTAAAAAATGAAAGCTCACTTTCACTTTGTAGAAGATATCCAGCTGCAGATGGACCTCTAACATTAGGTTCTGAGCCAAACACACACATTAGCTGCTCTGATATTCTTTCAGTTGCTGGTAGCCCTCTTTAACAGCTGGAGCATGATGGGATAGATTGGGGTGAACTCCTTCCCCTGCCGAGCCCTGACTGACTGCACGTAGGCCTCCAGAGCGCCCCTGAGAGGACAGACAGAAAGTCAGCACATCTGTGATCACAATGCACACAATGTGTGGAATTAATATTCACATGCAATAACTTTTCTTGTATGTCATCAAATAATATCTATTCTTATATCACTAGTACATGGTGTAGGGGAAATACTGAGATCTCACAAAACATAGGAAAACAATCCACAATATCAGCCGACTGTTTCAATGAACAAAGATGATGACAGCTGGTGATATGGCCTTAGCTAAAGCTAGCATATTTCATTTTGTTTCTTAGAATATAAAAATCTATATTGGTGTGACCTTAGTAAATAAATGTTTTCATATAACATATACAATAGCTACATTGTAAATCATGTGTTTCAAAGTGACAGAGCTAACAGCAGCAGTAACCTCTGCCTTTGAAGCTGAAGGTGGAAACCACAGAAACAATTTAAATGACACATTTAAATGTCTTTAATTTATTGAAGTAGCTCATTATTTCAGATGTACAAGAGAAAACAATATGTTGTTATATATTTATTATATTAATTATTTATTAAATTAATTATAATTATATTTTGTTGCTCGTAGTGGTCAAAATAAACTTAGAAGAAATAAACATGCAGATTGTATGCTGTGAGAGTATAAGAAAAAAACCTTGTGTGTTAAATAATACTTAAATACCTGGTCTAGGTTACTGCTCTTCATTAACTTTGTAAAGCAGAAAATCTCTTACATGCATTTGAATTAACATTTTATTTCTCCCCAGAGTAGGAGAATAGCATACAATAAATACAGTCTGCAAATAAATGTACTTAGTCTACAGGTCACTACACCGTGACCCTGTGCATTTAAAAGTACATTAGTTTGTTACATTAAAAATGTAAGTAAAATCGTAAATGGGCTGGTTCTTATAAGCGCTTGAACTAATTACTTGTGTTTTTGGTAGTGTTTGTGTGTGTGTGTATTGTAGGTAAACATGATAGCTCAAAAAGTTTTGAATGAATTCAGATAAAACTTTGTAGGGGTGTAGAGTGTGGTCATGCTAACAATTCATTAACATTTGGCTTATATCCAGAGAATCCCACAGAGTGAGTTGGCTTGGCGGAGGTTTGCACTCTCGCAGTGCTTCTTGTTTTTCACTGTGGTTAACTCTGGGTAGACAGCAAGCTTCAAGCTTCCTAATGGTTTCATGTGTACCAACATTAAGTGAAGTGATCTGCAGTCTGGACAGAAGGATGTCAGACACTGCAATGTGAAAAGAAATTGGCTACCATCTCCAGACCGACAGACTAGACAAAGAAGTTACAGTCCACCACTAGAGGGAGATCATTCCTCACAATAACAGCCCACTGTATGTATGTCACACAGTGTTAACCTTAGCTCAGATAATAGTGGCATGATAAACACCTGGCCTCCTGATCCTGTTTGTGAAGACCAAACCATCCCATTAACACACCCAATGGTAGCTGCAGTCTGAAATGTATGTGTACCAATAATTTGACTAGAAAAGTCACCAAGCCTACCTGATGAGGGTGAGCCTGTCTCTCTCAGAGGGATGATCATCCAGCCACTGGGAGTACCTGGCGATAGACCACTCTGCTCTCTGTGGGGGACAAGCTTATTGAGATGTTGCACTGATACACACTGCAGAAATGCCACATGACAAATGATGGATTACAGGATTTAGTTTGAATCGTGTGTGTGTGTGTTTGCCTGCATGTGTACTGGCCTGGTGAGGTGACTTGAGCTCAGATGGAGCTCTGGTGAACAGGAAGTGTAGCAGGGTGCTATAGGGAATCAGGTCACCAACAGCTGGACTGCTGGCGATCAGCTCACTGGTCTGGAACAGCAGCGGCCTAAAACACAAAGCACACAGTACTTTTTCTTCGTCACTATGCAAAAGATTTTCTGCTCACTTGTGTTCATTCAGAAGAAAGAGGGGCTAACAGAAGAACCTCTCTCCCCTCATAGCCCTCTGATAGATTGCATTCTCTGGCATTTAGAATGTTCTTCACTCCTCTTACTCATCAAATATCGACAGACTACTAAATCTCAATTGGAAATGCGTCTCAGTCAGCTATGGGTCATGTGTGAGCACCTCTGTTTGTGAACTAAAACTGAAATGATTCACAGCTGCACATGAAACATTTATTCCTTTTTTCCCCACTGATACAGTGCCAGTCTTTACCTAGAACTGGTTCCATTTCCCCAGAAAAAAAAACTGGTACCAGCATGGTACAACATGATGGTGGCAGTGAGAGGGACCAGAAATTCACAGATTTGCAGATGCAGCCCGAAGACTGTCATCCATGAGTATCTTCCCACAGAATTATCCCAACTTCTGCTTCAGAAAGTTTTCAAACCTGTTCAAAGGCAACAAGGACAGAACTGGAACCACAGTGGTTGAAAATAGGTCCCAATAGCCAAGTTACTTTTAAACTGTGTTGTATACATTGTTTTGTTTTGTTTTTAAGGTACAGTCAATCATTTTTTAGATTATTTAATAGAAAAAAGAATATTGTACTCATAAATATACATTGATTAGTGTGTAATTGTGTCTTCTAACAAATTGATGTGCTCTCATAAACGTAGAATTAATCCATTAAAAATACACAGGAGCCGGCGCTGGTTTGTGGAAACCACCATGTTGAATACAGTGGCTGAGATGGACATCTGCCTAATCGCGTTTTATGTATGTGGCTAGACACCAGCCACATATGTAGTACACCAAGGTGGAAGAAAAGAGAAGTTGTAGGCATCTACATGCCATGGAGGCAAATTTTAATTAGTGTCTGCACCTTCAGACTCAAGATATGAAGGATCACACCTGTGTTTTATCATCTCAGAAGGGGTCCCCATCACCAAAGAAGTGAAAACTGCAAGGAAAGAGACAACGCGACCAGCATCTTAATAAAATGTCATCCTCTTTCTCCTCATCTCAAGCCTCATCTACTGAATTGAAGTCAGGGCTCTAACACACAAAAACGTGCATAAGCATGCTTATTTATCCCCAATATTGTAGCAATTATTATTGTCAGCAGATTAGATGTGACCCTAAAAATAAATAAATAAATAAATCACACTTTCACTCTGATAAACAGTTTGATTACATTTTGACACCATATAAAAGTTTATTCACTAGGCGTCAGAATCCAACAATGTTAGATCCACTTCAAATACAGTTTCACTAACGCAGGCCAACAGCAACTAACAGCAGGATATCCTCAACAACTCACCTCAGTATTGCTGTCATTTGACAGAAGTGAGCTTCTGACTCATCAACTCGTATCGGACTCCTTTCACAAAGTTTTACAGCCTCCTCCAGAGTAAATAGACATGGACACTTCTCACCTGGCATATCAACAGCTGAGGTAAACAGTGGACTAACATCCTACCCAGACAGGATAGCAAAAGACTCCAGAGTGGATTCTGATCTGGAGTCACTTTACTATCTGAGTACACTAACTACAGATGAACGGCGGCCAGTTTTTGAGGTGACTTATAAAATACAGCAAAATATTTAATTAGCACATATCTATTCTTTAAATTCCTGATTTAATTTTAAGTGTTGATATTATTCAAATATGTTAAAATATAGTGGGTACAGTAATAGCAACACGCCGGCAGCAGCCATTATGGGGTACAGCCTACATTTAATATTTTTGATCTTTCTTGACTGACTAAAACATGTTTGTCCGACATCTAGCGGTGAGATTTTACACACTGTAATTTTAACGGTGATTTCTCATAAACAAAAAAGTATTAAAATTTAAACACTTTATGGTCTGGACTGCAAAAAAAAAGAAACTTTTAAAAAAAAATCCTCAGTCTTCCTGTCATGTTCCACACACTATTCAGTGGTGGTACTGAGATGAACAGACACCAGTGGCATTTTGTAAGGGAAAGTATTCATCACAAACCTGGTTAGATTTTTCAGACAGTCAGCATACAAATGCATTTATTTGTATTTGTATCTCAGTGGTCCTCTGTCAGGACAAGCAAGACAAGCAGTGCTTGCCTTGTCAAATCTAAAAATAGACATAAATTTAAAGGTACCAAAGTAAAGCAATCTCTCTCCTTTCATCTCAGACAACGCCGTCATTAAGCTCCTTGCCTGTCAATTAATATGTGCATCCATCCTTTACATTACTGCCATCTTGTGGCCGCAGTCGGCTATTGTCACTGAAACCTCTGTCTCCCGTTAACAATGACTGAAGCTGGGTAAGCTGAGAGGCCACCAGCTTTTTTTCTGGTGGTTTGTGCATGCACATTGTGGATAAAACCGCTGGTATTTCACGGTAAACTGATGGGACACCAGCGTGTAAGGTAAGCTGCTGCTTCCTCTGATCTAAGCAACAGTTTTTTTTAAGGGATACTGCAAACATATGATTTATAGAATATGATGTTGGACATTAAACAGAATATAAAGTATATAAAATGAGTTCAATCTTAAACATATGCAGCAGTAATATTAATCCATTTAACACTGATGGGGAACATTTTTCTGCAGAATAATTTTTACTTTTGATACTTTATGCACATTTTTCTAATAATACAGTTTTATGTTTAGTGAAGTGTTTTCAGTGTTTTATTGCTTCTTTTCCTAAAGGAATAGTTTGAAAAATTCCTCTATCACTTGTCATTTTTAGCTAATAGTAAATAATTTTTGGTAATATAGTAGATATTTATTTAATTATAGTAGTAATAATATTTTACAATTCTTCAGCCAGGAAGGAGTGCAGAAAGGCAGCACAAATGGTATGTTTTAATCTGATTCAATTTATCTTGTTAAATTAGTAAATAATGGAGGAAGATCCCAGAAAGCTGAATCTGTTCATCTGGACGTAGCATTCTCAGTGGGAGAAACGTTTCGTCACTTATCCAAGTGACTTCTTCAGTCTCAGCTGACTGCAGGTTTCCCCAACCTTATAAACAGTACATTGCATAATCACTGAA